>KK502401.1:5731856-5778943 GCA_000688735.1 Glossina austeni
CTCCTCTTCTCCCCTCTCCTCTTTTATTTTCATATGTTTGATGTTTCAGTCATTCTAAAAACATATAATTATGACGGTGGCCGTTAGTTACATAATACGCGTTACATATATGCATCAGCTATAAACTGTAATATGTCATGTTTTATAATAATTGTAGACAAAATGCGCGCACTGTACGAGTAAATGTTTTTATAACCCATATATTTTATATCACATTCATCATGCATGCAAATAGTTATTGTCTGCATATTATCTAAAATTATAATCTCACTGACTCTCCATGTCCCAGTTCGCTCGCCCAAACATTGGATTTACAATACGGCAGCAAAGCATTGCCTATATGTTGCATACCTATCGCATAGCAAATGCGTGCCTGTATATGCATGCATGCATGCATGCATTTATATATGTGTGTGTTGGTGTTGGCCGTAGTTAGTTGGTTAGAGTATGTTGTTCCTTGGATTAATTGCAAATTAAAATTGTCTCATGCTTCTGTAAATTTTATTGCCACTGCTGACATTGCAAATGCTGCGACTGCTACTTTTATCATTTTTGCCCATAAATAGTTAATTATACGGAATATAAAATTTTATGAGTTGCGTAATTTGTTAGGTTGTTAGCTTAGTTTTTGTGTTTTTGTGTTTTTTTTTTGTGTTTTTTTTTTTTTTTCTTTGCAAATGATTATAATTGTGATTATAATCAAATCCCATATATTATTATTATTATTACTTCTTTGTTGAGGTATTAAACTTTTCAATATAAATTAAAATTATATTAACACTCAAATAGAATATAGGTGGCATTGAGAATATATATATATATATTAGGGGGACCCATAACTAATCAATTATTTTGCATTTTTTGAAACGACGTTTTTATTTTTTAATCGTTTATGTTAATCACCGTCGTTTGCGATGACTTGTTGCCATCGTTCCTGCAAAAGTTCAACCCCCCTCTTGAAAAAGGTGGGGTGGGCGTGACTTAAAATATAACTCAAGGTGCGTTTGGACATCGGATAAGAAATTAAAATTTTTATTTCGTAACGAATGCTCCAGCGACCTGAACAGATGGTAGTCCGACAGTGCTAGGTCTATGGAGGAGAGTATGGAGGCTGCGGTAGAAGTTCCCAGCCTAACTGCTTAATTTTCTCTTGAGTAATCTTGGCTGCATGGCCTTTATTTATTGGCCTCAGACAACAGGTCTGGAATCCATTTCTTTTAAATGCCTTTGTACGGTGGACCACGTAGACCCAAGGCTTCTTGATAGTTCTTGTATAGTTAACCTTGGATCGGACTCCACTAGAGATTTTAAGGCGTCGTTATAATTAAAATAAAATAATTGATTAGTTATGGGTAACCCTAATGTATAGATAAATAGGGTGTATTTTATTATACTCTACACCGCTTATTGTACAATGTGTAATGAGTTTGTACGGATGTATGTAACACGCACAAGAGCTTAAGATAGGCCCATCTTTTATTATACTGATCGATTGATAATCATTTTCTCAGCTTGTTTGTCCGTCTGTCAGTCTGATCATCTGATGTCTGCGCATGTAAACATTTTTTTTCAGCCTACAGATCGAAATTTTTGAGATATTTTGATGAAATTTGGTATACTGACGTACTTTGACCCATGGACGTATGTGAGTGAAAATGATTCAGATAAGCCCATTAACCGCCCACTATTGCAATTTTTTAAATTTCTCGACAACGGTTGCTGAGTAACACTACTTCGACATTCTGAAGTGGTAAGAAAAATTTGCTTCAGTTAGAACAATTTTTTTAAACCCCGTCTCATATACTCGTTCCTACGAAGACTGAATTCTTATGTGATAAAAAGGTGTAGTTTTCAATTTGTCATCGTGAAATTAGTTCGCAATAGTGAACTGACAAAGAAATCAATCTTTACAAATTTGGACTAAGTAGATCCATTTTCTGAATACCGCCGATTATTGGGATTCTAAGGTCGAATTGTAAATACTTTGCGATGGAAATTTGTTCATCATCTGCCATTTAAAATAAAAATTATGCGGACCAAATATGAACTACATGGGTGTATTACGTGGGCCGCACGCCATATAAGATTTCTCATGAATATTAAAACATTTAGAAAAAGGTTTAATTTTGAAAATTTTATTACGAAACTTGGTCCACAGTCCAGTAGCATTTTAGCAAAAAAATTAACGTTAGGGAATTTTGGAACAGATAGGTATATCCTTTAAACCCTAACATATAGAAGAGTTATCATGAAGGTCAAGTCCTTAGCGAGGGAGAGGGAGCGAATAATTTCTAGTTTTTTATGACGGAAACTGAAAAATAAATATTTTTTCTAAAGTAAACCAAGTTTGCATATTGTGGATCAAGTCACGTGACCTTTTTCGACATCCTCCAACTAGCGGGCACTCATGAAAATTATGTCTTTGCATGAAAATAATGCTGAGTCCTTGAGACGTTGCTACCAAAACGAATGAATAACTGACGAACTGACGAACTAGACACAGTGATGTAGTTCATCTAAAGGTCGACCTTGCCCGACTATAATATTTTAATTTGTTTCTATTTTGCAATCATTTAACGAAGACTGGAATCGCTAAACTATAGAGTGCTGCTGTCATTATAAACCTTGCTAAAGGAGTTAAGACTAAGGCTGAACACATCTTACAACTGGATTGCTTCTTGCCGCCCTTGGAAAACATGTTCACACACATCAAGGCCTGCCGACTCTTCTGCACAAACAAAACCAAAAGCGGATGCCGCGTTTATATTAAAATTCACTCTATTTGTCCCATACGGTTGCGATTAAGTGCCTCGGCGTTTATTTTGTTCGTGTGTCTCGGTTCTGCATAGTCAGAGAAAGCGCTATCATCGGCGCAATAGTTCGTTAGCTACTAAAAATCAAAAGATCAAATTTACGTCAACTTTACCGAAGCCCGCATTTTGAACATTTGTGTGCATTCACCAGCCTATCAGCAGTCATCAGGATTCAGGGAGGACTCGTATTATGTTGTTACAAAAATCCCGCATTTGATGCTTTGAGTTTTCATGAAAGCGAATCGATTTTCTAAGAAACGAAACACGAAAGACAGGCAAAGCCAAACGCACATTCATAAGGCTTTCCCTGCTTCATTCCCTGCCTCAATTACCGAAACGCTTAAAAAGGATTAGTTGAAAATTTGGCGGCAAAAAAGATTAACACAAAATCCCTTGCAAAAGAGTATATAAATAAACAGGATATTGGCGGCGAGCAAAGTGAGTCGAGTGAAGAGAGTTGAATTTCAATATTCGAACGGACACGAGCAGGACTAGGAGTGGAGTGTTGTAAACACAAGTTCCTGTAAGTGGTTTGTAAATAGATCCTCGAAGAATTTAAAAAAAAAACCTATACTATCCTAAAAGTCGCAATTCGTCGCTACGAACTTAATTTCAAAACGCGACCTCATTCACTTGGGATGATCGCTCGCTTTCGAACTAACCTTAGAAAGAATTCTTATTAAATACTTATTAATAGGGTTAACATTATTACGGTACGAACTATGAATTTTTGCTAAAATCATCATTATGAGTGTATACACATACATGCATGCGTAGTTGGTTGCCTTAGTCTTTCGCAATTTACAAAGTGCTCTGAAAAGGCATAACAACAACAATAACTAATTATTGATTTTGGTAATTGCTCGACAAACGATGTTTCAACAAAATAATGCTAAATTTAAAATCTGTGCTCTACATGTTCTACATGCGGTATATTTAAAGCCTCCTGATTAGGATACGGATTTTTCCCGTTCGTTTGCTTACCACCCATCGAACCCAATAAAATAAAAAACTATATATATGATTATATGCACCACCGTGTCTTTCGTACAAACTTGAATCAATGTATAGAAATTGCAAAGTGGATTGTGGCCATATGTCCGTCCCTCGGTCTCAAATATTTTTAAAGTGCTCTTTTGAATTGCTGCAGCGTGTGTTTTTGTATCTTTTTCGGCATCTATCTGTTAGAAGTACTTTTCGCGCTATGAGCGAGCCGTGCCCATTTGTCTGGGCGATTTACTGGCGAAAATGGATTGATTTCGATTGCCTTTTACCGACAGATATGGTCTCTCTACAATTTTCCATTAATAAGGCATTGAAACGCGGAATTAAATCAGTAAGAATTTCGCTCTGAGCAGTATTCAGTAACCAGTTGTCAAGACATAAATGCTACGAATTCATGTTTGAAACACACTCAGCCCTAATCTGTGCTATTTTCAACAGACATATGAAATGCAATGCACTTCGTTAAAAGTGGACGTGTCAGTTAGTTGACCACTTTAGCGGCCTTAAGCAGCCATGCATCGAACCAATTTTTTTTTTTTATTTAGTGAGATCGAGCATAACGTTTTCTTATATTAAACTTCAGACTACCGTCTGTCATGAATTATGAATTAATTGTTTATCAAACGCGGATCTGATAGTGACACAATCTCGTCAAATTTTTTTGTTGCTTCACCTATGGCTATCAACAATGAGTGCGGCATATATACCGAACTGCAAATTCTGCGACCGTGAGTGTTGTTGCATCCGATAGTCAACTGTTGGGGAAACTGATGAATAAAGAAATGGTGGTTGTAAGGACTCGGAATTCTCCGTTGATCAAAAATATGTAGACCTTGCATCATCCGTGCGGTATATTTTTGAATGCTAAACTTTCCAGTAACAGAAGAACAATAAGCGCAAAGCCTTTACAAAGCTTCAAATTGGACTCAATCAAAATCGTTTACATTAAGCAGTAAGTAGGCTTAGACTTAGAATGCGATTTCAAACAACCTTCAGCCCACTCTATTGGTTCGACTTCATGTCATGTCTTGCTGATGATTAGCTTTTAAGCGGACAGAATACATCTCTACGATGACTTGGTAAACTTTGCAGTGAACAAAAATTAAAACAAATAACATGAGCAACATAAAGTTGCAAATAGAAATGGAGACAAAGATGAGCAACACAAAGTTTTTATCAACAACTAATTGTTGTTCTTATCAATAAATTATTGCTTACTACTCTTCTTCTACTCTTCACAAAGCCAGGGAATACTTTATCTTTAACTAAACACTGATGTTATTGATATTCGTGATTAAACTTGAGCTTAAAGGACAAATTCATTCAAATACATTTCTCTTAATATCTCTCAAATCGGGGTTTTTTCGGGAAATTCGAAATGAGAACAACAAAAAGAGATATCTCTTCATCATCTTGATTTCAATTTGTACACAAACACAAACTGCACATTCTTACTTACACTTACTTGCACAATAAACTTTTCTCATAAGCTTTAACATACACACACACACACAAACACTCTATTGCACTCAGTTCAACTCATGCAAGAAGACAGTTTTCGAAAATAAATTTTATATTTTGCTTGAGCGATAAAGTTCGTGAAATAAAATATAAAAAATATTATCGCATATAATGTCGATGTGCGCATCCATTTGTATAGATGTATAGATTGTAAATAACTTGTTGCACAGTTCTCGTACTCTGTACTCCGAACTTGGTATTAAAATTCTAATATATTCTCACACATATATGCGGCCGATTGTCAAAATCAAGAGTTTCTTTGTGAAATTGAAAATATATTTAAATGCTTGCCTTATACATATACATGGAAGAAATCCGAGCGAGCGAGATTCGTATTAGTATCGTTTGCTTGCTGTGCTGACATCTACACTTGTTTCCGATATCTTGTCGCCATACTTTGCACGCACATCTCTACGCAACAAAACGTAATTGAAGTCCTTTTCATTCAATTTGTAATTTTTATGTCGCTGTAAGCGACATACAAGTGTGTGAGTGAGCTTCGCACACACAATAATAAAAGTGTTTCTATGAAGTTTTGAGTAGTGTAAGAAGTGTAAATACAAATACATTTTTGAATAGAGAGCAAGAGAGCAAGGGAGCAAAAGAGAGAGCAAGAGAGAGAGACAGAACGAGGACTTTTCATGCGATTTCTTGTTATTTATAAACAAAAGTGAGAGTAAATTTTATCCTTTACCTCAAATATATACTCACTGCGCATACATATTATATATAAAAAGAGAATTGACGGGAACTTTCGATTAATTTTGTTCTCTTAAAATGCAAACTTAAATTTTGAAAAATCCATTCTGAAGAGAAGCTCATAACATACAACATAAATATGTGGGAAGTGAAATAGTGTGTATTTCTTAACTACTATCCGTAAGTACTATTTCTATTATCCTTTATAGAAATTTATTGAAATTGAATCACGAATTACGAATGCAGACAATTTAAATTAGCAGAGTTTCCCTAACTTGTTCTTTAAGATATCACATCATGCACATCATTGTTATCATTTTCTGTGTCATACCATAAACTCGGTCTCAGAAAATGTTTAAAGAATTACAAAAAAAAAAAAAAAAAGAAAACAAGAAAAGCAATATAGTGGACCATAGGGCCATCTGTTGAATACTCTACACTACATCGCTTTTATACAATGAATTGTCAAAATAAGATGAGAGATTTTCAATAGGGTTCGTCCTTGGGCCAAAACACGTGAAAATATCTCAAAAGAAGTATAGGTTGTTGAAGGCAAGCTAAATAAAGCGGACAGACGGACAGAGATGCTTAGATATCATAAAAGATGGGTCTATCTCAAGTCCTTTTGAATGTTTCATACATCCGCACAAACTTAATATACCTTTATATATGTGTATATATATATCGTAGATAAAAAGGCCTCATAATTAAGAGAGAGAAACTAATGTTGGTCTAGTGAACTTTTCGAAAATATTGTTTTATTCAATCGTTTAGTTAGTTACGAGAATGTTCGCATCTTTCAACTTGAACTCGACAGTGATCACTGAGTGATTTTGCACTTGATTTCATTTTACAAATTAACCGAATTAATTTAATATAATTCATGAATAGTGAGTGCGTTGCTTTTACTTTTGTGTTTAATAAAATAGCAACAAATTTTATGCTAACTTCGCTTTTATCTAACGGCAGCAATTTAACAAGAAAACAATTGCGTCCGCATAGCGGAAATGATTTTCATTGCCTTAACTGTTTCCATACACTCTCTCTCTCTCTCCTAAGTGAAGCTAGACTTCACATTAGGGTTCTTCAAATTTTTAAACGATTAATAGGAAGATATACTAATAATAACAAATTGTACACATTCCAGTACGAGGTTTTGTTAAGACCACTTGGTGTATCTTACCAAGATATCGAACTTTGGTCGCGACTGTAGTGAGTGCTCAGTCGGCGAGGGCATAGTTGGGCGCTATTGTCGATTGGACTCGCATCCACTAGTTTGCGGCCATCGCCTCCCTATTTCTTGCTCTTTACTTGCTTCCTTGTGGCCGCCACCGCATTGCGCGGATAGGATGCATTCCCTGACTGATGGGTCATACAAAAAAAAAAAACAATTCGGTTGCGACGAAATCTTTTATACCCGTCACCGTTATCCTTAAAAAGACGAAAGAACTAAATTTTCATGCTCTATAATATTGGCTGGGAACGGCTGATTTTTTCTTCTTTGAAAAAAAAAAGGGGAAAATTTATATGGTGTACGTGTTGTACTTTTGGTCCGTAGGCCTGTGGGTGTGTTGTAAGCTTGGTCTTTGAAAAGTTTGGATCTTTTTCAAATTCTCTTGCAGGCTTATAGGCTTGAATTTTAATTTTTGCGAACGGGAGAATGTTTACCACGGATACTAAACGGTTGCGCAGACGGACAGGCGGACGTGCTTAAATCGTTTCAGAATTTTATGCTATTCAAGAATACTTTCTGGAGTCTCTGAAGCTTCCTTCGGTTACATTAATATATACAATACTCTGTCCGAAAAATAAGGTGAACTTATTTATAAACTCAAAAATCTTTATTTTCAAATCAATTTCCACTCCTTGTCATCTCTTGCGTGAAATCGCACGAAGATCGAGCCAAGAGCGAAAAAACCGCGTAAAAGTCGCCCAAAAATCAAGGTAATGTTAATAATTTTTTTCCAATTATGATGATGAACTATGATGACTATGAATTCCGTCCGTCCGTCCAAATTTTTAACAAGGATGATGTTTTGCGTATCATGAAGGCGATGTATTTTTCGGACACAGTAGTACGTATTATGTATTAGTGAAAAGAGAGGAACATCGCATGCGATATTGCGCTTTATCGCACGATATCTTGTGACATAAATTTATTTGAAATGTTTATTTTTGATATGAAATTTCAACTGAACTGTGAAAATTGTAAAATTATGAAACGTAAACAGTAACGTAACGTAAAGCGTATCACTTTAAATCACTTTAATTTTTCATATGCTGTTACTTCAACTTTCGTTAGGACGATTTTGTCCTTTATATCAATTACAAAACGGAGTTATGCTAACGATATTTCCACTGAAAATTCAATGAACTTGTAATGTCGATAGGCAGCCACACCACAATTACGCTACACATTTTTAATGTGTCTTCTATTAAGCCTAATAAGGTTAATCGTGCGGTGTGCGGCGTTCAGTTCGTTTTGCTGATTGAGTAAAAAAGGCAAAAAGAAAACCGTATTAAAGTTATGCAAATCGCGTAATACAATATTAGGACGAAATTAATTTACGCGAATAAGAGAAATTCCAATTTTTATAAGAGAAAAATTGAAAATTTGAAGAGTAACTGTTAGAGTGGGCGTGAATGCCACCTTCTTGTTGAAAAAGAAAAGCTTTCAAGTTCAACAGATTCGAAACAAACGCTTGGAGAGCTAATTTCGGTCGAGTATCATTCAACAAATTGCAAAAACAAAAATTGGTAAATTCAAGAAAACGAAAAAAAGAAAAAAAAGAAAAAAAAGCAAGTAAAAGGAAAAAAAAAAAAAAAACGAAAAAAGAAATTCAATCTCATGGATACACAAATGCTGTGGTCGTAATACCTGCGCTATGACAGTTGGTTATGAAATCTGAACACGTCTGCACGTGCCAACGGATATATTAAATAAGAAACGCACCAATACCATTAGTTAACAATATTCTTTCCAAAAGTGAAAGAAACTAACACACACACCAATGAACGCATAAACATAAATATATGAGAACCAAAGATACAAAATTGTGTAGCATGTGTAATGCAAGTGTTAAACGATAATACTAAAACCGATTTATATAATTTAAAGTGAATTGTGATAAATCAAAAAAAAAAGAAATAAAAAATAAAAAAATCAAAAATAAAAAATAAAAAATAAAAAAAATTAAAAATATGTATATATATATAAAAAAATATAAATATTTGTGACTTTTAACGAAATATGAAAATAAATTATGAATTATTTATTTAAAGTATAAATAAAAAATAAAAAAATCGTTTAAATCGTTTGTGAAACGATTGTGTGATCAATTTTAAGCGGCATCGTATAATAACGGATCACTCATCCTACCACATTCGACTGAGATTATTATACATATATATGAGATTATATATGTATATATATAAACGATATAATAATGTTAATATGTATGTGTGTTATTTTGTTTATTATTAACAACATAATAATAATAATAAGAAATTAATGTTTAAAAGCTCTCTTGCCAATATATAATCATTAGCGACAAAGATTTTTTCATTCATTTACAAAAGATCTGCACGCAACGGTCGACTCATTATGAAAGATCCAATGGTTAGTTTATACGTTTTCCCAAATTGAATCTTAAAATTAATAAATTATTATTTCACGTATGTGTGTATGCTCGGCACTCGATTAGGGGGGGTTGTAGTGAAAAGAAAAAAAATAAATTGCTTTAAGAATTCGCTAAATTTCTATAGACCACATAAGTGCGATTATCGAACGTAGCAGCAGCAAAAAACTTCTCATTATAATTTAATAAAATTGTGAGTACGAGTGTATAACACACGTAGGCCGCATAACCGTATTTGTATGTATCTATTTAAAAGTTACTCTTATATGTATGCAAGCTTGTCGCCACCGTCGTCCAACAAACTCTTTTCCGCTAAACACCTTAAACACCGTTAAACGCCAGCAATCATTATCAAGTTTTTGCTACAACTTTTCAGCTTGACTTTCATTTTCCTTATCATTATTATTATTATTATTATCGCTATTCGATCGCTTTTAAGTAATTAATTTTAATATAAATACGCCAAGATAAGCGCTTGGCTTTAGCCTTTACACCTAAATAGTTAAAAATCTTAAGGGATCTACATCTACATCTTGTATTACATATCGCTTATGTCATATATAAGAGTGTGCAAGTGATACGAGGAAATGGAAAAGTTTTTCACTCAAAGATTTCAATTGAAATTTTATAAAAACTTTTACTTAAATACCTCCCTTGTGGACTTTGACTTTTCACCTATTATATCCAGGCTTAACTCTTATCCGGAAATTTGCTAAACTTTTTGCATTTTTCTTCCTTTCATAAATCAAGTCTAAAGTACCCTAATTGCCTCTAAAACCGTTCCATTGTCAATATTTTATTTAGACAATTCCTTACTAAACTGATTTCAAATGCGTGTGTTTATAAGATTATTGTCTGTCGTTACACCTTTATTCCTTTATTTCTACTCTACTTTATAGAGTATAGGTGCTGGATAAGTACCAAAATCTGAATCGATTGCAGTATGTCTCTCCGTCCGTCTGATCACAAACATACAGACATTGTTTTCAAATTTATTTGGAAAAAAATATTCGGAAATTCTTGCACGCGTTTCGGTTTAAGTATGTCTCTCCGTCCGTCTGATCACAAACATACAGACATTATTTTCAAATTTATTTGGAAAAAAATATTTGGAANCAGACATTATTTTCAAATTTATTTGGAAAAAAATATTTGGAAATTTTTGCACGCGTTTCGGTTTAAGTATGTCTCTCCGTCCGTCTGATCACAAAAATGCAGACATTGTTTTCAAATTTATTTGGAAAAAAATATTTGGAAATTCTTGCACGCGTTTCGGTCTTGAAAGCGGCAAAGATCAGATCCATAATATAATAGGCACTGAGAACACCTCGATTTTTGAAAGTGAAAAAATTTCTTTGCTTTTTTCCTCCTCTTCAGTGCAGCTAAGTCAACGAGAAAACTTTTCACTTATATTCTAAAAATGATCCCACCGTGCCTGTGCCAAAAGCCAGCCAAGCTAATTCAATATTATGGAATGGAAACATTTCATTTTTTCTTCTAGGATTTCATTTCACCATCGCTGACTCGATGCGGGGTATATTCGTTTTGTCAAAACGTTTGCAACGCCGTGAAGGCAG
The DNA here is from genome assembly GCA_000688735.1 of Glossina austeni. Taxonomy (NCBI): domain Eukaryota; kingdom Metazoa; phylum Arthropoda; class Insecta; order Diptera; family Glossinidae; genus Glossina; species Glossina austeni. The sequence continues at coordinate 5,743,110 of KK502401.1, forward strand.
CTTCGGAGACCCCGTAAATTATATATATATTCTTGATAAACATCACATTTTGAATCGATTTAACCATATTCGTCCGTCCATCTGTCCGACCCTCTGTATAATGTCTGCTATGGGCATTCTGCTAGTCGCAAAAATTATGCTATCGACTTACTTAGAAGTTCTTGCACGGAGATTAATATTTGAAAATGGACCCAATTGACCAAAATTTGTTTTGTGGAAACCTTTAGAACGCTTAGAAGTAAGCTTTAAAAACTCCATAAAGTGTATATTTTGTACATATAATAGTGTCAAAGTCAGAAAGTACCTAAGCATATCCGTCTGTTCGTCTGTCTAAGTGCGCAGTGACTGGGATAAACGTGCTCCCGTGGACATAAAAGAACACATCGCCTACAAATGTACAAACGGAAGACCCGTACTGTTTGTAAGACACGCCTATAGTGCAACAAAAATTGAGAACCTTTTTGCTTTTTGTTTTTTCCACTCATTACTCATAAATTACATTAGGCCCGCGTTAAAAATGTGCGCTTTTATTTTGCAAAAATAGCAACAACCAGCCACGCCTGAATAATATTATAGAGCATGAGAATTTAGTTTTTTCTTTTCCTTGTTCTTCTTCTTCTTTTTTTTTTTTTTTAGTTTAGTCTATTTTAGAATAGCGACGCTGGAGAGAGGTATAGGAGATTCAACCATAGCCGAGTATAATTTTCTCGTTTTCTCGGTTTTTTTTATGTATATTTACCTACAAGGCAGAATATTAAACAAAAAGAAGAAAAAAGAAAAATTATTGTCAACTTTGCATAAGTTTTTCGCCTTTTCCTTTTGTTGTTGTTGTTGTTGTTTTTAAATATATAAACACATACGCATATATTAAATATTTCCACGAAGAGAAAAGTTTTGGCATATTTTAAATGCTTAATGTCTGCTGCCATGTTAGGGAAAATGCTTTGTGTTTAAACGGGAAACTAAGAAAATCTGATAGACAGATAGTGACAGAGTGTGCAAATATTATATAAGTACATATATATTTAATGGTGAATAGTTTAAACGAAAGCTTGTGCAACCGCAGATTATGTATGCAAGCAAAACCACACACACACATACATACACACACACACATATATATATATATATATAAAACACAAATTCAATTTAGTTATTTTATATAATTTCTTCTTCTTCTTTTTTTTACTCCGAATCGATTCGACTAAGCTGTGTTTGCTAATTTGATTTAAATGTTCTATACGGTTGACTTGATTATCTTTTTCGGTAAGTAATTATTAAATTCATTTTAGAAATTGAATTAAAAAACACTACGCTTCCACTGCGTTATATCACTTTTGCCATTTTTCGCAAACACTTTCATCTTGCAATCAATCAATATTCACGTCACGTGAGTTGTCGTAAAAGAATCCGTTATGGACGACATATCATATAAATATTATTTTTTTTATGAAGTCCAATCAACGCAGATCTTTTACTTTATTTAAACTCTACCCAAGGAATCGTGACGCATTTTATATGAACTTATGCGATATAGAATTTATTCATTCATGAACAGTCCATATCTATATCCGTCTATATATTTTTTATCGATCTGAGTGGCCGAGTGGGGAAAGAATTTCGACTAACAGCTCAATGGCCGTGGCTGCAAATCTTAAGTGCGGTAAAGTTTTCCATAAAGCCGACTGCCTTAAACGGTAGTGGATGAGGGGTTTACTCATTTTGTTGAAAAGTTTGCAACGCCTAGAAAGAAAGCATCAAAGACCCTACAAACTTGATCAGCATCAATTTCTAAATCGATTTGAGCATGTCCGTTTGTCCTTCTGTTGTAAAAATTCTCTTGGCCGCAAAAATGAAGCTATCGACTTCAAATTGGGCAGAAACATTGGAAGTTCCTGCACACAGATTGGTATTGAAAATGAGCCAAATCGGTCGAACTACGCGCCTACAGTACTACGCAAATTGAAAACACCTCTGTTTTTCAAAAGAATTAGAAAATCGGTTTTTTGCTCATCACTCATAAATTATCACAGATAAATGTACAAATATTGAACGTATGGGCAATGCTGTAGTACACATGCGAGAATGGGAAAATTTTACCACACCTACCTAACATTATACTGCGTTAACTATTAATTAATATTTCTTCCAATACCTTTATTATGTGCAGAGGCAAGCTGCAAAAGCCCTAGAATATATATACATTCTTAGCCAGTTTCAAATTCGGAATGCATCTAAGCATCTTCCTTTGTTCGCCTGTCCATCTGTACGTCTGCCCAACTGTATATAATAGTATCGGCGGCAAACATTCTTCCGTTCGCAAAAATTAAGACATCATCTAGAAATTTGCAAAGGAATTTGAAAATGACCCAAGCTATTCAAAGAGCACATCTACAAGGCACACACGCCTATACGACCAAAACTATGGCTCAGTTGTTTTCCGCAAAAATTTCCACTTTCCACTACAAGACCTGTTCAAAATATATAAAAATTAGAGAAATTTTTAAATTTCTTGAGCTTTGTGAAGTTTGTTGCTTCGGCCACTTTTTTTGTTCTATACGTTTGTCCTCAGTGTGCATTTACATTGATAATCAAATATTATGCGATTGGTTTGATTTTTTTTACCAAACTTATTGCAAGAATTTCGGTATCGTCAGCGATTTTGTTGTTGTCTTTTTAACACCTTGTAGCCGGGTAGTTTTTAAGCGCTACTCTTCGTCAAAAGACGAGAAATTTTGTTATCAAGAAAAAAAAACTACGAATTAATTAATAACTCAGCGTCATTAGCGATTTCGTTGACGTAGCCATTGGCGGGCACATGAACGAAAGAAGCGTATTTTTACTAATTTATCTTTTCATTCTCAACGGCATATACTTGATTCGTATTAGACCCTAAGCCTTACTCATCTCTTTGATTCAAAAATTCTTGGCAGTCTTCCGGTTGCAAATATTGACACATTAAACTAAAATTTGATATAAAAAAAATACTATCGAGTGCATGTCAGAGAAAATTGGAAAGTGAATTATTAATCGGGTTAGAAGATCTACACACACACTGTTTCGTTCAATAAAACATTTGTTTGTTGTTTCTTATTCGAGGGTTTCTACAAAGGACACTACAAGGTTGGACATTTTTCTTAAAGGAAATAATTTTGCTGGGACTTAAATTAATTAAAACTGGACCTCTACGAAAGTACTTTTCTTAGAAAGGTGGCTTTCAAATTTAAAGTTTAATAGTGGGATACGCCCGCCATCAAATAACTTACGCCACTCCGCTTGATACAGTTATGCATGTAACGATTTTTCAAAAAAAGACTTCATATAAGAAACAGTGTGCTGTGCAGTGTGCAGTTAAAGTGTGCTCTGATCCGAACAATTTTCAAGAGCGTTCGTCCTTGGGCCAAAAGTATCAAATTTCACCAAAATATCTCGTAAACTGTTATCCATAGATTGAACACAAGAATACGACACAGACAGACGGAGAGTCGGACAGTTCGACCTTTGGCCGAAACGTATCTGTGTACCAAATTTCATCGAAATATCTCAAAAATTGCGATCTGTAGATTGAACACAAGAATACGACACAGACAGACGGAGAGTCGGACCGTTCGTTCTTTGGCCGAAACGTATCTGTGTACGAAATTTCATCAAAATATTTCAAAAATTGCGATCTGGAGATTGAACACAAGAATACGACACAGACAGACGGACAGTCGAACAGTTCGTTCTTTGGCCGAAACGTATCTGTATACCAAATTTCATCAATACATCTCAAAAATTGCGATCTGGAGATTGAACACATGAGACGTCCAGACAGACAGACAGACAGACAGGCTTAGATCAATCTAGAAAATGATTCTGAATCGATGGGTACAATAAAAGCTGGTTTTATCTTAAGCTCTTTTGCGTGTTGCATACGTCCGCATTAACTTAATATACCTTGTATAGCACAGGTGGTGTAGAGTACAAAAAGCCAAAAGCCATAACAAGCTCGAGATATATTTCTTTCGAAATAACGAAAAAATCGTTTTCGTTAACTTTTTTTTCTAAATTATTAACCTCAGATTGTCCTTTAACTGGACATAACGTAATTGGACAAAAAAGAAAAGTTAAAAACAAAAAAAAGGCAAAAAAACTTAAATTTATGTTTATTGTCTGTGCAAAAATGTTGCTGATGATGAAGAGTTTCTCATCAAATATATGTTAAAGGGCGACCGGATGGCCTCCTTCTGTTGAAGACTTTAACTGCTCAAATAAAAGTTGCGAGCTTAGATGACATTTTGATTTTTGGTGTTCAAGTCGAACGGCGAATATTCGTTCCATGACAACTGACCCAAATGTTTTGTTGGATGTAGTTATGGCTAATGGGGGGGGGAGGGGGCGTCCATGGGGGTTATTAGAATTGATTGCTTTGTTTTACAACAACTAACAATGGCACGCACGATATGCAATCGATATCGATGAATGAAGTATGCATTCTAGGGAGCATTTAATTGATTTCGGCTCTTTTTCTTTTTCCTTTCGGCAAAAATATATCGGAAGCAAACGTATTTTCAATTATCGCTTGATTGCTTATATAAAAGTTGCGTTTCTTTTGTTAAAGTATTTTTTATCTATATGAGGCTTTTCTAAATATTTCAAGCGGGTTTTTTCGAAATCCATCGTTTTACGACTTTAGCCAAACAATGGCAACTTTGCTCAGACAAACAGTAAGCTAATCCAGACTAAATAGCACGAGATAATTAAAATGAAAAATTTGTCTCTTGAAAATGAATCGAAAGCCTATCAAAAGAATTGCACAAATATTTTGAAGGTCGTTCGGACAGACTGAAATGAAGTGTTAAACAAAATGGAGAAACGTCTGGTGCAGAGTGCAGGGCAGTCTGCTTACAGCTTCCCACTGCTTTACTGCTTAACTTTAGAATCTAACTAAACTTAACACTTCGAACATCTTCTACCCAAATAGAAGAACAAAGCAAAGTCAAAACGCGTAACGACTTTGCCTCCTCCTCCTCCCCCGTTTAGTAACTGAACTCAAGTGAAAACTTATGCAATCGTTTATCGTTCATGAATGATCGATCAACCGAAACATATTCTAACAAAGCGAAATTTTTTTTTTTTACTCGCTGCACGCACATAATGCAAAAATAATTTTATTAAATTTAAATTTTTAGACTCGCGCGCAGATGATTAAAAAAAAAAAAAAAACCCAAAAAAAACTTTTTCTGCGTTAGCTTGAAAAAAAAAAAACGAAATTCATGTGGCATTGTGTGACGTAATTTGATTATTCATTTGTTTTTATGTTATTATTTGGAGTGAAAATTTAGTATGTATGCATATGTGTGTAACATGTAACATATATTGCACTTACTTCGTCTATGTTAATTAAATGGCTCGTCGTACGTTTTCTCTGCTGCGTATCAACATTGACTTATGCCTGCCTGCCTGCATGCATTATATTGGATGCAATGTTCATAATACGTTCTGCGTTCGTGTACGTTACACACACCGTACGTTGTTGGTGTTGTATTAATGTTTGCTTCTTTTTTGTTTTTCTTTTTTTTTTGTTGTTTTTGGTGTCTTTATGTACGCAATGTCCTTCCTATGCTAATTGTGGGCAACGTACCCTATGGTATGGTAAATGGTTGTAAAACAACAATAGAAGGGTTTTGAAAGAGTTCCGAAATTTCTTTTCTTCCCACCTATCATTATACGAGAGATGCAATTGCCGTAACGTTTCTCTATTGATATTAATGACGTTGATTAATTTGTCGAAATCACTCAATAGTGATTTTGTTTTTTTTTTTTTTTTTGTCTTTACACCGAAAAATTTGCAAATATCCCGAGTAAAGCTCCAAATATTCTATGAAATAAATTTTTTTATTTAGAATTTAATTCTGGATCGATATAGGCATGTCTACTAAGCGTTTATGTTTTACTTTGTCTGTGTGTCTGTCTGTCCCTCTGTCCATCTGTCCAGCGAACACTCTAGCGCGAATTGCCCAAAAAACATTAAAAGTTCTTGCACGCAACTTAATATTGAAAATGAAATAAATCGGCCTAAGGTCCTACATTTACAGTACAACACAAACTGAAAACATTTATTTTTAAAGGCAGGCAAAAAGAATTGCTTTGTTATTCTGCTATTCATTACTCAACTCATTCTCAATCGAGACAGATGGAAGGATTAAAAATTCTTAAGTACATTCTAAGGGAGGGGGATCGATCTAACAGTATCTACTGGAAGACTGGAAATATCTCACATTTTGGTGAAGGCGCACTAAATGTCTTACGTACCAACTTGTTGTTGTAATATGACCCTTCACTTGTCTTCGTCATTGACGAAGACTTTTTATATTTATTTTTCAAAAAAAAAAAATGATTCCAAATTTTTCGTCGATTTTTTATCGAGACCTATTAAGAATGAGAAGAAAAATTATTCTCGTACGACGACTTCTTTGAAATACGTCGTCATTCCATAAGTAAGTGAAATGATTTTGAACTGTATTCTCCTCTGAGCCAAGAAGTGTTTCAGCGCGCATATCCGAAATTTTATTAAAATATCACAAAAATTATCACTTGTCGGTTCAACATGAAAATATTTAATTAGGCGGACAAGTAGGCGTAAACTGATTCAGAAAATGCTTCGAAGTCTATCGACATAGTCACCCGTTGCCGGAATATTCGTTATCTTGCAAGCTGTCCAGGCATTCAATATTCGATATTCAAATAGTGTATAACTTATTCTCCGATTTGATCTTAACCCGATAAATGATCGAAACGCGCGTATTTCGTTTATAAAATTATATGAACCCCGTACATAACCTTCATTAAATTCAAAATCTCCCGTATTAACTAAACGAGATCTAAGATATGATAAATCGTAGTTTAACGTCTGCACCCGCTCTGGCAGGTTATTTGGACATAGCCTGCAGGCCCTATATTATCGGGTAATTTACGAGTCAATTCCGGCATCTCCCAGCTTATAAAACAATCCTGCCAGTGAGAGGATCTATACTAAGACTAGAGTACTAGATAGGGGGTTAGGCCTGCCCCAAATCTTTCCCTGTACGCAAGGCGAAGCCTATGATACACATCTAATTAGTCCATACCTCCGCATTTGGGAAGAACCCCAACCACCACGGGTACTACCACCGAAGACCGTACGCGCCTTTTCCACCAAAGTGTCTTGCGGCGCTATACCTTCTGCTTAGTACGGACAAAGCACAGGTGGTATTATAACGACGATCAGTAACCTGATCCCCGTGGACGCTATAATTTTTATTCTGTAATACTTTAGGGCTAGCGGAACTACCCATGTCATAGCTATGGCTATCCTGGACGCCGTCCAGTTACATATGCAATATACGAGAACTACTTGATACGTATTACGAGACGTCCGTTAGATTGCCTTTTATTCTATCACAAAGTTTGATAGTTTTCTCGTTTAACGTGCTGAGAGCCATTTCATAGGAACTTTCTTTCGTTCCGTTTCATTTCATTTCATTTCATCGCATTGACACTCTTGTCTCGATTAAGAGATGGATTCCCAAATTTTCACAAGACATATAATTAATGATAGTAGAATGCCTTTAACAAACAGTTCTCAACTGAGTGCTCAAAAGTGCTAAGCAATTTCCGCCTTATCTCCGTTCTTTGTGCTGGGAAAATATTAGGTTGGGGAAAAAGAAATCCATTGAATTGTGGTTCCGATACCGATAACAGCCAATTATGTGCAATTTTGGTTTTGTAGATTCCGTTCAGGAATTTTTGATGTTTTTGAACATGCACCTCGCACAGGTAGGTAGGCCGGTCATCGAAAATGTCGATAAAATCGGAGAAATGATCGGTGTTAGCAGTAACATCGTAACATCGCCCAGGAGCTAAAAATCGACCATAAAACAGTTTTAAACCATTTACACAAACCTGGATTCAAAAAGAAACAAAAGAAGAAGAAGAAGAAATAATGGATTTATTTTTCCCCAACCTAATATATTGATTTACAAAAATATCTTTTCCATGTGTTTACCGCTTATTTGAAGCAATAAAAATGAATAAGAAGAGCGTTAGGATCGTAAGCCTCATAACTTACACATAGATTCTCTTATAAATATGTAAATTATTTCTGACTAAAGCCGTTAATTAATAAAGAGGCTTTAATTGCTTTTCATTAAATAAATATTTTAAATACAATATTAGCGCAGAGCCGATTATTGGGGGGTGGGGGTGGGGGTGGGGGTGGGGGTAAACAGAACACCTGTAAAATACTAATAAATCTATTTATCAAAGCATTAAATGCATGTTTATGCTTACGGTGTCTAAATAAGAGCGTGGCAAGGGAAGACGATCGAGCGAGGGAGGGCGGGAGGGAGGGATGGATGGAGAGAGAGAGTTTCGACTTCCATTATATTAGGAGCTTTGTTTTTCTGTTGTTGTTTTAGTCATATCCTTAAGCTTTATTAATGAACAAGATTTAGATTTCATGCTACGGAATCATATTAAAGACCTACAGGCACGTACACAGTTATGTGATGGCGTACATATATACATATATGTATATATACGGAGCATGTCTAACGCAGACTATAATCACATTTTATAGTAAGAGAACACATTGTTGCATATCAAGATACCATATGCATGCATGTGTGCGTGCTGTTATTCTACTCGAATCCATGTTGCGGGTGGTGTAACAAGTGACTGGGTTTGTAACGATAAATGAAATTCAGTCAGTCAGTCAGTCAGTCAGTCAGTCAGTCAGTCAGTCAGTGAGTCAGTCAGTCAGTCAGTTATTCATTCAGTTAGTATTACAAAGTTGATTGAAATTGTATGTGTTGGTTATTTTGGTTGCGCTTCTCTGGATTTTTCTTCAGCTTAAGTTTTTAGGTTTTTGCCTCTGGTTGTTTTTGTGTTTGTTTTGGTCGTTGTTGTATCGCTTTTCGTTCTTTATTGCATAAACACACGCATACGTGGTTTTTTTTTTTTTTGAGGACATATGTAGCATATGCTTGCATACACATACACACACACACACACACACACAGGCATAGATACATGAATTTCGCGTACAGTTATGCTCTTAAAAATGTATATTATTGTCGTCTATGGTGACAAAGAACTAAGATCGATAACAATTGCTGGGGATTGTCTGCTATTTTTATTTTTGTTTGTTTCCATACCCCCTAAGCTTTGATCAACTTTTTTTTTCCCTTTAATGAATTCATGAAATTTTGCAGTTGCTTTGTTTCATGTGCTTCTTAAATGCATTGCACATAATCAGGGCAATTGTAAATCATTCCTTAATTAGTTCGAGACAAGAAAGGGTAAGAAATTGTTTATAAAGCTTACAGCGAATCCCTTGAACCACAGACTATTGAATGCCTATAAGTCCGTTCAATTTCATTCTATTGCTTATTATGGTCATTGTAACAAAAAAAAAAAAAAAAAAAAAAAAAAAATTATTTTTTCATAAAAGTCGACTTTATTTCCCAACCTAACGGTACAATAAATAACGTCTCAACACTTCTCTCATATTTGTATGTCCTCTGTGTAGGACGATTTGTTGAGATACTCAACACTTAGACCTTCGTTTTCACAATCACGTCTTTTGGTTCAAAAGTTCTTAAGAAATGTCTCGAAGCATTCGTTTGAGATTCGCAAACATATAACGGTTTCGGGAAATCCGATTGCCAGCCTCTGCAACTAAACGCTGTAGTCATTTGGAAGACAGTTTTTTAGTACCCAAGTTTTTATAGTAAATAGTGAATAGATCTGCCTTTCTGGCCATTTTTACTTCTCGATCATCGCTACATATATCTCTTGTTGATTAACATGGACTTTGAGCCATTATCGACCAGAAATCTCTTAAAAATCGATTCGTCCTTTAAAGGCGTAATTTCAGAATGAAATGTCGGTAAAAGAATTTTTAAATACCTGATGACGTATTATACGATAATACTGTGAATATATTTTCAGCGGTTCCCTTAGCACTAATGCTTTGCGTAAAATTCTAAAGCACATGACAAATACGCACTTATTTGCACTAGGGTTTTAGGAACTATGGACAACAGTTTATTACAATGTGCAGCATACAAATCAATTGTCAAAAGACTAACTGAGCCTCTTATCTATTCACTGAAAGTAAAAGCACTTTTATGCAACTGCCTCGTAGGAGATAGCCACGGAAGCAAACAAACATACACACATACCTACATCGGAAGTTATTTACGACAACATTCAATAAGTTCGTAGGTCGTGAACATCGTCGCGGTGACCCGCCTTCAGGCAGCTGATGATAGTTCTCGCCACTATTGACGAATGATTGGCATACAAGATGCAGTTGGTTTAGTGACTTTTACGTCACTTTTGTTTTTGAATAAGAATAGAAAAATTTGAATTTCGTATGTGGCCTCACTTAAGCACCTGCAATTTGGAATCTAACGTTACGCTCACCGGGCCTACGACAAACTCTTTCCCATCCGTCGTTACCGTGAAGACACATCTTGCACTCGTCAGAGAACAGGACCACCTTGCAGTGATCCAAAGGTCAATTCACATTTTCCCGAGCGAACGAAAGGGACGCTGGCCGGTGGGCGGCCGGTGGGCTGGCGTCAACTTCACATAAGTTACTGGTTTAAGCGCTTTCAGCCCTCCTTCAACTAGTCTTCTTCTAACCATCCACCGAGTGACTTCCACTTCGCTAACTTGGTGGGGCTTCTACCCGAGTTGAACTACAGTTAAGCGGCAATTTTGTAGTGTAGGAGGGACAAAAGTCGTGGCACTCACTGGCAAGGGTATGATACGTGCATTGAATGAAAGTGTGGCCTTATTTGATATTAATAATCGATTGAGTTCTAGTGTACACACATATACACAAACTATAGCGTATGCACATGCACATGCACATGCACATGCACATATAATTGACTTCGACCGAAAGCAAACAGCAACAAATAAAACCGGAATCAATCATCAAGTGCTTGTTATTAATTTATCAGTGACTAAATATGGAGGAATTGTTTCGCTTGCACTGCAATTACTTTAGAAAATGCAATGCAATGCAATGCAATGCAATGATGGACTTTATCTGTCCATTGTACGGATGCTATGCTTTTATAGCTGAAAGTGGACCGAAGCCAAACTGTGCAACAAAATCGACTAAGAAAGAACAAATGAACGCTTAGTGACTGTTGGTCCGAAATACGTGAACTGCAAGAGCTGACGGGTTCCGCAGAATGTGATCTCAGTTACTTGACTTTATTAAATTTCCGTGTAAATGCTGTCCCGCGTTTCACGCGTTGACTTCATATTTACTTTCAACTTACTATTGGTTACTGTGGTGCGCTTCTCAGCGTCCCCGACTCCTCCCTATTAACAACAGCAGCAGTTAAGGGAATGTGTGAGTGAATGCATACACAATAAGACGCTTGTGCAGTCTTTGTTTCTTTGGTTTGTTTGAGAACCGGAATAAATTAAAGGAATGTTGCACAAGTAGTTATGTCGCCAAATGGATGAGAATACTTGCACTAATGGTTTTCACAGAAAATTGCTAATCAAAATTTTCATTTTTCTCTCTCTGCCGCAACGAGAACATCTGAATGAAAGAAAGAGTATAACTAACGGGATTAGAGGTAACCTTTGGCCTATGTATTCTGAATGTTGAACTGCAATTGAGTGCAAGTCGGATAAGTGCAAGTGGAACATACTCGCTCGCTATGTTCACATTTGTACAAATTTGTCGCTCGCATCTTTGGAGTCCGGGATCTTATTGCGGAATCATTGCTAACAGCTTTTATGCGAAAGCACTTGATTTCGTTTGTCACGTAAACATCGTTTTCGAAGCGCACAAGCACACACACGCACGCACACACACACGCACACACGCACACACGCACACACACACACACACACACACACACACACACACAGACAGACACACAAACAAACACACAAACACACACACACACACAGACAGACACAAATCTAAGTTAAACCAAAATCGCAATAATCCACGCGTTCATTGCCATTTTCCCTCACGACATGTATAGATGTGTGTGGTAACGGTGTGAGTGGCGTATTGTGCTTAAACACAAACACTGAGTAGTTCGAGCTTTTTTCCTCTTCTTTTTATGTCGTTATCCTGAGTGGGTGTAAATGAGATAGGTTCTCGCACACACACACACACATATATATATATATATATATATATATATATATATATATATCTATATATATATATTGTTTTTCTTGCGGTTTTATAGTTAGAGCAACTAATTTAAAATGTCACGAATGCAACTCTGGTGGCGATTACACTTACATTTCATCGCACGATGCTTGCGAACATTAATTTAATTTTTCTGGCTGTGGTTGTGCATGCAATGTAATTCCACGCTAACCTCTTTCTGGAAAACTAATTTAACCTAGACAAGTAAACCGAAAATCTAATCTTAGTCGAAGTGCAGGTTAAGGCTATGATTAATTCACTTACTTAAGCAGTGCCAGAAACAGGCGACTACGTTCGGTAGTGACAACAACAACATTAAGTTACCGAAATAAATTCATGCTTGCAGGTCAATGGGTAAATTGAATAATTTAAGCGGATATATGTACGCGTTTACTTTTCGGAAAATGCTTTACGTATTCGAAGTCAACATAATATTGAAATAAAATTTTCTTAATTACTCGTACAATCGATCCAAGAGTATCGATATGCAACGCTATGGACATCATGTTCTAGGTAAAGATACAGAAACCTATGCCTATCAGTTTCTTGATATCGGGCGAAAACTGCAAAATTTGGAACACATGCTCGCATAAACCGGCTTTATCTGAGTTTTCGTGAGCCAATGGCTATCACGCATCTCAGTGAGACATGAGACGTGAGATGACACACTTTCTTATTGCATTCGCAATTAAACTCACTAAACAAAGACATCGCTTTATCCCCAAGTACTAGCATCAAGCGGAGATTCCTCGTAAATAATTTTTTTTCATTAAAGAAATCTTTGTTTAATTACGTTTATCAATAACTAACGAAAGTGGCTTACGATTCATTCTCTAAAACGTTCGATAAACTGAGAGGGAGAGTTACGCCCTAAAATTGGCCATTTGGCGGTTTTTCACTTATTAAGCAATCGGGAAATTTCTTGCTGCTTTTCATTATCAAAAAAAAATAATTTTTTTTTTTTTTTTTTTTTTTTTTATGTAACGAATAAATTTTATTAAGTTTTTTTTTTTTTTTTTACATATATTCACCACTTTGTTCAATAATAAGTTGCCGCTTTTCATGCGATTGCTTCATAAAATTTCTGATCTTTGGCGCTTATACGCATTTACACTGTGATCTGAATTGAAAGCTTTGCCGGCTAAAGAGTTTTGCACGAGAACAAAAGATTTGGTAAGCTGATCGTGCCATGTCAGGACTATATGCTTGATGTGGTAACAGCTCCTAGCCAAGTTCTAATAATTTTTGACGGGTAAAGAAAGAAGTATGAGATCTTGCATTGTAGTGACGAGAAAGAATATTCTTTCCATGGACGCCCAATTCTGGGCGTTTCTCCCACAAGCCCTCTTCGGCAGATGTCACACACGTCCACAAGTCCTTGATAATCCCATCATTCCATCCATCCCTTCTCTTCGCGGATTTTCGCTTTGCATATATGTTCTGCATAGGGTCCGTATTTCATCGCCAGTTGCAATTCTCTTCAGAAATTCATCGTTATTTTTGTTTTGAATACATATTAAGAGCGTGACGCAGATACAAATGCATTGTGTTGCATGAATTGCTTTTAAATCATGTGGTATCCAAATATCCAGCTTTTTTACAAATCGCAGTCTTTCCATGAGTCCATCACTAGCAGTTGTTTTGGGTGAGTTAAATTTTCCTACAATCTCACGAATCGTTATATATCGCGATCAGTTTCAATCGTGAACCTTACTTGGCGACGGGTCGTCAACGATATTTGGCCTGCCAGGAAGCGGTAAAGCTATCACTGAAAATTTCCAGAACAAAATTTCGCAAAGCAATTTTGACAAGTGCGTCCTCCTACAGCACTAGTTCCACACACCGTACATCTTTCTCTATATGCTTCAGCTGCTCTTCTACCTTTGTTGAAATAAAAAAGTAAAACATGTCTTCTTAGGTCACTTTGATCTTCCATTTTAAAAGTCAAATCTCGTTACTATAACATAGCCGGTGAGAGAGATAGAAAGATAAGAAAGATAGAAGAAAGATAGAAGAAAGATAGAAAGATAGAAAGATAGAAAGATAAGCCTGCTCTACATAACCATATATACGTTCGATCCTAGTTGATTGTCTAGCTACCTGAAAGAAGGCTATTTGAACCCGGTGTCGCGGAAGACTGCAAGAAATTTCGAAACTACTTAATGTAACCTTAGCATCATAACGCACTTGGTTGAGACTTTCGCTAGAAGGTTTTCGCTTCATTATCACTCGCTTACATTATAGAGACGATCAGCAAAACAGCAGTGCAGGAAAACTCAAGACAAAAGGGGTTTCTTCTTGGAACGTGGCTTTCTCGTAATTTTAGTGCTTTATGTTAAATTCACTTTGTTGGAGTTTTTCTAGCGGTCAGACAGCTCTCGAATCTTCTTTTCGTCTTTACTATGGACAATCTGATTTTCTTCTTCTTCTTGCAGTTATATTGTACTGAAAATTCGCGTTCGATAAAAAGCTAGAATTATTTATACAAAAAAATACTCGATCGTTCGAAACAATCGAAATCACACACACGCTCGATTTAGATGACAAAGTTTAGATGACAAAAACGCGAAGAAAGAGGCCCTCTAAAGTTCCTCGATAGCGATCATTGGTAGCAGTTTATTCCTAACCTAACTACGCTTATCTTTCTACTGGACATACGGCTGTGACTTGAAAATCATAATTAAAACATCGAACAGCCAGTCGAAGTCAAGCCTGGTACACTTTCATCATTCGTTACTGACGATTTCAATGTAAACTAAACCCACCCTTAGGCGGCTCAAGTAAACTTCGGCGTAGACCTGAAAGCGTACGTATCGGTTGAATGTTCGCTTTCAATTAATGCTTATGTGTCCCAAACATATCAGCTTGGAAGTAGTATTGTATTTGACCCGGAAGTGTATGAAGTATGGACCAGGTACAAATAGGTCCTCGGAAAATATTATTTCCATTTTATATGTTTTCGGAATCAGCGGGAATGAATGAGTCTCATCTCAAAGCCTAGCTGAAGTCCCCTTCATTACGATCCAAAACTTGATCTTAAATTTCTTTTTCATTGTCACGTTCACTCCCTATTGCTGTTTGGGCGACAGACCTTTTTGGACCTTCATGAATTTTGAATATGCCTCGGATTTGAGGGGACTGCCATACTGGCCTTATACATGAAAGGGCAGAAGACCGACCGACTAAAGCATTTTACCCTTTTTATGTTTTCTTAATTCTTGTCTATCTTCCGTCTTGTCTATCATTCCGGTAGCATTTGCATGATATTCTTAGCAGAAAAGTTAGTTGTTTTACACCAGAGCGCAAGTGTCACGAACTACAGGGATCTAGGGGTAAAGTGCTTGCAATTCACATTTGTTTCTGATAGCTGCTGTTATTAAACGAATTCGAAAGGCCAACATAAAATTTATTACATCGAAGATAATACTCTGACACATACACATACGCGACACACATATTTAAAATTGACGATTTTATCTTCAATATATTTTCGGTGTCTTTCTTCTCTAACTAACACACGACCTTCGACAATAATTCATGATTATAACGTTTTACGACTTGCGTGTGTGTAATTTATCTAAACAATGTTTTATTATGTTTTGTTCTTTTTTTTTTTTTCTTTGTCTTCCTCTTTTTCGTTTCCCATAAGTGCTAAGATGATGCTCTTAAATCATGCTCTGTTAATTGACATGTGTCTGATAGCAGAGCAATATGTACGCCGAAGGTTTTTCCACCTTTTTACGGAACGTATAACATGAACTTATAGGGATCGGCCGACCCTAGGAATATAGATAAACTAGCTTTTCACGTTGAAGACAAGTGAATGCAAGAAATTCAAGTGAAAATGAAATTAAAAATTAAAATCCCGACGAAGCCATTTCGCATATCATACCTAATGAATATTTGAATCTTCGTTTCTGAATCTTCTTCGCTAAGCGTTATTTCTTTAATTCGCTTATCGTTTTATTTAATATTTTATTAGTAAAAGTTTAGGTTAAACTTTCTCTAACAGAATCATAGAATTGATAAAAAAAAATAATTCTCGAAAATATTCTATTGATTTATTTGTCAGACATAGAAACTTTTTTTCCTTTTTTTTCCTTTTTTTTCCCTTGTTTTCTTCAATCATTTTCATTCACTTAGAAAATAAAAATAAAGACAGAAAAAAGAAAATTTGTTGCTTTCAATCATAAATGTAATGAAGCAACAGAGAGCACCACGATAAGCAATGAACTAAACTCATTTTTCATAACGTTGCTCCGATGTTCCTTACATATATATATACACACACACATATATATATATATAATATTTTGTATTTAAGAATAGTTTAGTTGGCAATATGTGTCGATGAAAATGACCAGCTAACAACAACAGCAACAACAACGGCAATTATTATGCATGCATGCATGTATGTATGTATGTATGTACGTATGTCCTGTTCCATGAATGGACAGTATTTCCCTTTGATGGCTACGAAGCTGTTCTATTACTTGATAGTTTTCAAAATGATTTAATTGTGAATTAAAATAAACGAAAAAAAAAAAAAAAAAAACAGCAACAACATAACATGAATAAGAAGAAAAAGAGAGATAATAAAGGAAAATAATGATAAGTAGTAAACGGAAGATATTGAATAATATAATGAAAACAGCAATTGCATAAACACACACACACACACACATATATATATATATATATATATACGCATGCACACGCACATCCAAGCACACTGGCATCTATCCATATAACTAAGTATGTGTGATAATTTGATAACATTTTCCCAAGTAACCATATTCAAGGTTTCGTTACAGCTACGAACTACTTTGAAACGCAACTTAATTAAAAATTTTGCTCGAGGGTGGTCACATCGTATAAAAACCAAACATCCTCATCTATGAAAAATTTTTGTGTGTTGTGTGTTTTGTGTGCACGCACAAATCACGCACACATGAGCATTCAAGATAATATGAGTGAGTGATTGTTTGTATTCAACTAATATTTAATGCAAACAAATGTTTGAGTAAAAATTCTCAATGAAGTCGGAATTCCTTAATACTTCAGTTTAGGAAGCGTTTCTCTTAAACCAGTTGAGCGTCCCATCCTATAGATTTATAAACCGATAGTTGAAACCTCATCCCATTGAATTGCCTAAGCACCCCATTAATCCCAACGCATAAAGTCCTCCTACTCCTCCTCCTCCTCCTCCTCTTGCTCCTCCTCTTCCTCCTCCTCTTCCTCACATTATACATATAAAGGACGTCCCGAAATTTGCATTAAATAGAAACTATAGGATATTTTTTTTGATACCGTACACTACCATGGTAGAGGGCATATTAAATTTCTGCGGACGTATGCAACACCCTGAGATGCTTAAGACAGACCCACCTTTTATTACACCGCTCAACTCAAAATCATTTTCTGAATCGATCGAAGGCCGATTATCGTCGGCCTGGCCCGACTACAATGTTCTTGTGTTTTTTTTCTTTTTTACATCACTTTACACCACTTGTGATAGTGTGCAAGTCACAACATCCAGAAGGTTTTGAGATAAGCCCACCTTTTATTATCCCTATCGATTTAGTATAACTTTCCGAATCGATCTAGGCTTGTCTGTCCCTCGGTCTGCCTGCATATTCTTATGATCAACATGTACAGGTCGCAAGTTTCGAGATATTTTGATCTAATATGATAACCTTTCGCCTGTTACATACCTCCGCACAAACTTAACCACTGGTCATGTAAGGTGTAAAAATTTGAAGACAAACGAACCTTCATCGAAACTAATTGTCCTGAAATGCGCTCAGTTAATGTACGGGTTACAGCAGACAGACTTGATTTGGGCAAAACATTCAGAAAAACATACGCAGCAATTTTTAGCTTTCTATCAACTTGTTTTTCTTTGTTTGAAGACGGGTTGATGTCTGAGGATGACTACTTTAAGGTGTTCTAGAACTTACTAATGGACTGAGAAAACTTGGCCATGAGAAATGAGAAAAGTCACTGAAGGACAGATTTCTGTTCAGTGTTTAACGTTTGCACCTGGCGTGAAGCCTTAATCCGACGGGTTGCCTACAACCATTGGCAATCTAGACGTAAGACCCCTCAGGGGCCCAGGGACCCCTCAATCCCCTCGCTACCCTGAAGTACCGCAATAGAAAGTGGGTGTGGGCCAAATTCTCGTTTAGTGATCTATGTCGAGGCCTATCTAAGCACCTCTTAAATAGCTCCCCCCGAAACTTTGGGGTAACCACAGCCACCACGAATACTCCCCGAAGGGCCGTACCCAGCAGTCAGGCAGGACGGCATTCGTCCGGCATTCCGATGGGTAGTGTGCATCTTCCGGCCAGAGCAATCCTATTTTGGCCAACCTGACACCCGTGGACACCCGTTAACTTCTTGGCTTATCGTTCAAACCAGAACTTACTCTAAGCTATACAGCTTTGGGTGATCTCATACTGTACGCACCCGGAGCCACACTTGCCTTTGGACTATCCACACGTTCTGGACGGCCAAGCCACACTATCCTTTCTCAAGGAAAATAATGCTTCCAAGGTTGTCGCCGTACAGCACACACATCCAGCTGTGCCCCACCAGAAGGACAGAGAACGGTCAATGAGGTGGGATAGGATGCCGATTGTTTGTTCATCACAAACCCTTTTCTCGCCAAAGTTGCTCTTAATTTTATTATGCGAACACGAGTCCACGAAGATGCTGAGATCATTTAAAATCGCAACATTCACTGCATCTTTGATAAAAGGAAAGCAAAGTAACTCTTGGAAAGCAAGTATTCCATAAGACTTGTATATATTTGATTAGCCGAGAAGACCGATTCTACAGAATTGCACAGAATTTATCTAACTGTCAAAATATAAGTTTGCCTCATGATAACTAAAATAAACTATCGTAACGCGAATAAAAAATTAAATTCACTTAAACAAGTTCTCGATGCAACCGATTATAACAGCGCCACGTGTATAATCTAAAATAACAACAAAAAAAAAAAAAGAAGAAAAAAAATTTTGCAAAATTCAAAAAAGTTTTCTCTTGCACATCTGGACCAGACATACAAAGTTTCGCGGGACTGATTTCGGGGCCATTCTTCCCGAAATACATTCAAATACTAATAAAATTTTTTCCTTTCATTTTGACAAAAGTTTTCTACAATACAAACACAAAAGGCAAAAAAAAAAAAAAAAAAACAATAAAAAAAATGATGCAAAAGTAAAAATGAAAAAATTAAGCTCTCCATGCACAAACAGAAAGTCATGGCCAACTCAAATTGAATTTTTCCTTTAGCCAACCAGCCAACAAACACAATATAATGGCAAAAGTTTTAAACAATAATATTTTCCTTTGCTGATATACAGCAGCTCGGCTCCTACGTATTTTGCTTTCTTGTAAGTAATGAGCGAACGAGCGAGCGAGCGACCGACCGACCGACCGACCGACCGACCGAGTAAGGGGCGGGAATTTCAGGCAATTTTATTGTCCAAATTGTTGTTGATAATAATAAGCGATGGTAGCGAAAGTCAACAAACGAATAAAAGCAACAATATGGTGCTACAACAACAAGTCTTAGATTGGCTGGTCTGTCTGTGAGTTTTTAATGAAATTACAATAAACGATAGGCAAGCAGAACTCTACACGAAAACCAATGCAATCTCGTTCATGGTGTTGTAAGAATGGATGCATATCTGCGAAACAATTCTTTTGTTCTCGGATACATGTTATTAATTACGTTTGCAGCAATAACAACGAACAACGAACAAAACTGTAATGCATTGATGCATGCCGTTCAATAACTTACGGAACATAGTTGCCAAAGAGTTATTGTATGGCAATAATCTTTCAAATGTCAGGAAATACGTACATACGTACGTACGTACGTACGTACGTGCGTACATATATATATGTGTTTCATAAAGAGTTAAAATAGTAGAGCGCACACATATAACATGAATATATTCACAGCAGTTAAACGCATGCTGACATTAAAAGACAAACAATTCTCAACAGTTTCTCCTCTTCGCATATAGCAAAAGCGCAGCCTTGAAAAACTTGATAATAATTAGTTGCAACAAAGTAATTTTCAACACATATATGCTTCTTCTTTTTTTTTTTCCTGTTATTATTTATTTTGTGCCTCTGCCCCAGTGGTGGGAGGGGGAGCAGACCTTTATTGACTATATTCACATTCCTGCTCCAATTATTGTCACTTTACCAACCAAATTATAAAACTTGGCTATAATACGTTCTAATTATTTTTTTTTTTTTTTTTTAGTTAACGAAATTTTCATTAATGCGATCAACTAAGTCAACTCTTGAGGGACTTTCCTTTTCAGCTTTGGTTTTTTTTTTGGGTTTTTTTTTTTATTTCATTTTCTCCTTCTATTGGATTTTAACCATGCAGAATAACTAGACACGTTCTGTACCATTATAGATAACAAACAGCACCAAAAAATGTGGTAGTTTTTTGGTAATGCTGCTCTCTTTTCAGTACATATTATGAATGAATGAATGATTTTGTTTTACGTTTTCATTAAAGAGCCGGCGGAATACTGTAAGGTTCACTTTATCGATTCTAACCAGACACATCATTAAAATTATGAAACAAGTCAAGCTCGTACCAATGCTTTCATAGATTCAGAGATGAGAATGAAATAACTGCAGATGTACGATGGGTTGGTTGTACAATTTATTCGAAACTTTATTGAGCTACAATTGACTTCTATTTCTTTTCTTTTCCTTCCCCCGTAATCGCCTAATGTAATGAAATTCTTATAATTTGTTGCGTAACATCTTCAAAAGTGATGCAAACATTAAATGATTTTCTTTTTCGGATCCTAAGCTTTGTTTAAACGCACTACCCATGCATTTGAGGTTGAGGGAAATGCTTAAATTTCAGTTATTACGACTGAGAAGAATGTCGGTGATGGCTGCTTACATGAAACATTCAAGTTTCTTATACGCATTCCTCACACATCGACATGGGGAAGTTTTATCATAATTCAATCGCTCCATACCAGCAACCATCAAAATCGTAGCATTAAGAAAATGATTTCATTGAACAAGTGAAAAAAGAATACAAATAAGAAGAAGAAGAAGAAGAAGAAGAAAATACACATCTCACCCTTCATTTAATAGATTGTATTCTTAACACTTAATCAGGTCACATTATCGAACCCAATCAAGGCTTCTCTCACGCGATCGACGCATACTGCATTTTATGGAAACCGCATTATAAGAAACTCGCAATTAAGTGAATTCGCGCTACCTTGCATAGAATGCGTGAAAACATCTTTCAAAGCAAGTTTCGAATGAAGACTTTGAAAGGGGGGCCATACTTTATTGTTTACTCCCTAATAAATGAAGTTGGGGAAGGCCAACAAGCTCACGTACGACAAACACGTCATAAAAGAAATATCGTCTTTCTTACCCTCTCTCTCTCTCTCTCTTATATGGAAATCGCGCATTATAAAAACATAACATAAGAGACTTAACTTAACTGTACAAGGATCTCTCTTCCTGGTACATATTTCTTTAATGGAAAAGATTTGTTGCCGACATGACTTTGAATATTTCTTAATGAAAGAAAGCATTCG
Source organism: Glossina austeni (assembly GCA_000688735.1). Classification (NCBI taxonomy): domain Eukaryota; kingdom Metazoa; phylum Arthropoda; class Insecta; order Diptera; family Glossinidae; genus Glossina; species Glossina austeni. Next base: position 5,764,938 of record KK502401.1, read on the forward strand.
TTAGCACTTCTCTTGTAAATTTAGGCGCTTCTCAGTGAAGCTACGCATTGGTAGCAGTTTTCCCTCATTCAACAAAAATTGAAATTAAAATCTTTAGCATTTGCGTTTATCATGCCCGAATACACCGAATCTCCAAGGCGAGGAAAATACAAGGTTATACTAAGTTTGTGCGAATTCTACTTTTGTCCGTCCATCCATCTGTCTATTAAGATGTTTTGGTGGAATTTGTTTGGCACACTGATGTACTTTGGCCTAAGGATGAAGGCGATTAACTTTGTCTACGCTTGCCTATCCATCAGCCCGTCTGTCCATGGTATTTTTTAGTGTTTACCTATCACAACTTTTATCACATATTGATGAAATTTGGTATACCGATATGTTTCGATCCAAAAACGAATGCTATTGAAAATGACAGCAATGGTTCGGATCGGATCACCGTTTCCAACTTTCTTCATATACCAGCCTTTTTCGAAAAGTCGTTATATGAATGAATTGTGTTATATGAGATGATGTAGGGTATTTAATGTGTTGGCGCTGGTATACTATAATGTTATATTACTTGTCCTGAATTATTATTCAGCGATAGGAATTTAAACAAATATTCATTTAGTTTTCGAGAAAACAAAACAAAAAAAAAGAAGAATTGCTTAATAAGATTTTGGATTAAGGATCAACGCAAGCGATCCGTGTGTACAATAAAATATTAATTCTTTTCATACTAAACTAATTAACTAAGTGCCGATAACATTGCATTAAGCATTTGACGGTATAAGCCAAGCAATGACGTACACATTAAAATAATTAATTAACAAAATTTCTGCGTACATTTTAATTCTTCTTCTTTCGAGGAAATAAATTTGCTAAAGTCTTATTGGCTTCTTAGGATATTTCGCATAAAAAAGTAAACTAAAAACTAATTTGAAAAATTCATTGAAAACTTGATTCCAATGAAAGTTTCCACAAACTATTAATAAATATTTGAGTAAATGAAATTTTAAAAAACTTTTTTTTACTTTAGATTTTCAAATTAAAGTTTTAGTTTTAATTCTTCCGCAAAACTTGACAGACACTTTATTTTGGTATGCACGTGTAGGTGTTAATTTTTAACAAATATGTGATAGAATTAAAGGAAAAAGAAAATTCAATACTTTATATATCAACTTTATCCTTCTCCTTCTTGTTCTCATTCTCGTTCTCATTCTTAATATCTTCAAACTTGATAGCCTTATACTTTAGAACTAATGAATGCGATTTCATTAAACTACAAGTTTAAATTGAATGTATTCATACATGCGTACATTCACACATACTTTGTGGATATGCAAATATTTTTCGTATTTTTAGTGAAAATTCATTCGGAGATGATTTTCTCTGCTAAGTAAATCCTTAAAATTCACAGAAAAAAAAAAAAAAAAGAGGAACAAAATTCTACCATCAATTCTTAGGTATGCACCATCATTAGATTTCAAGTCATCGCCCAAAATGGGTTTCTGCTATTGTCTGCTACTTTTCCTGGCAGCATCAGCATTGCATCAGCGTGTGGTTGCAATACGATAGAATGATTCGATTACTAGTTATATGAAAGTACATATATACATACATTCCGAAGCATAGTTTTCATAATACACAGTTTTCACACAATGTCCCTACCAACTTGGCAATGCTCCCGCGTCTACTCCTTACTAAATTTTGCCGCCTTCATAACTGTCGGCTCGAGCCAGCTCACTCAACTTTATTTAATAATTTATCGAATATCCAGCATTGCTTAGTATTTGTCGGAAATATTGCAATTAATTTTCTAGTTTTCCGAAATCAACTGATTTTTCCCCTTTTTTATACCCACCATCGAAGGGTGGGGTTACCTAAACATATCCGTTTGTTCGTCTGTCTATTTATATGCCGTTTATACGCCGTAAACATTCTCCCGTTTGCAAAAATGAAGATATTGCCTGCAAATCCGCAGAAGAAACTGAAAATTATCTAAAGCAGTGAAAGAAGATGCCCACAACACCCACATGCCTATGCAACAAAAATAGGATACAGCTTTGCTATCCGAGTTTTTCAATTGTTACTCATAACGAACATAACACTTAGACCATAAAAATTTCCACTTTCCTGAAAACTTAGTCCTTTTCCTCTTTTTTAGTGTTTTCCAGGATAACGGTAATGGCAAAAAATAGATTCGGCCAGGACCGAACATAACAAAAATCACCAAAAAATAATATTTTAATTTATGAAAGATATGCGAAAAATTTGGTTGGGAAGTAATCATGTTTTCAATCTCTTGGGTAATACGCAAAATAAACTCTGGTATGGCAAAAAAAGTCTAATTTTCAATATTTCAAAACGAAAACTAATCCAAGATAGTTTTAGACTTGTTTTTTTTTTTTTTTTTTTTTCAATCCCTTTATAATGGCAGAAGCAAGATGTTTTTCCAAATTCGGATTGCATCTGTCTGTTTGTCCGGCAAACTGGGTAGTAGCTCCCGTTCGCATAAATAAAAATGTCACGCGTACAAATTTGCAAAAGAATTTGAAACTGGCCTGGACTTTTCACGCCCACATCTTTCTGCTTTCTGTGGGTTTTGCTAGTTACTCATTAACTACAATATAAGCCAAGTTTAAATTTCCGCTTTTGTTCTGAAAATAGAAAAAAATTAGTCGCACTCGTCCAATAGTATGGGGGGTGAGGATTTAGTTTTTTTTTCTTTTTTTTTTTTTTTTTGGTCATTTTTGGGATCACGGTGATGGGTATACAAGATTCGATAACGATCGAATATGATTTTCTTACTTATTTGGTTTTGCTTATCTATTTATCTATCGAATATTTCTTACCCATCTATGCCTATTTTTCGCTACTATATCCAAAGAACTTAGTAGTGCTTCTGATCAATCTGTTCAAACTTTTCTGGTTACTATTTTAATTCGAATTATTTCCTCTAACACCCCACAATCATCTGATCTAAATTTTGCTTTTTTACTCCTCTTTCCATACAATGGCCAAAATAACTATTAGGACATTCTACCCGAGATGTAGTAAAAGATTGTATTCCATCAATATTTACTAGTTTAAGCAAGCATTCGCTTTCTCTTTCTAACAATATTGTGTATATATGCTTTAATTTGATTACGTATTGAGTCACACAAACTAGAGTCTTAGTCTTGCTTTTCTTTATATCTAGAGAAACGAAAATTAAAAAAAAAAAAAAATTTTAAGAACATTTTTATATCGCACTTACAAAAAGTGATAAAGCGTAGGATCAATGTAGACATTAATTTTTTTTTTTTTTTTCTATTGACTTAGATGATTCCTTAAATCATCAAAAGTGATGAGAAAAAAGGCAATTGTGGGTGTGGTAAAATTTTACATACATAATTGTACGGTCAAATGGGGTCAATTAAAATTTGAAATATTTTTTCCTCGAAGCCGCACAACTCAAGTAATTTTCATTTTTTCCAGTCGAATTTTTTACAATATTTTTAAAAATTTTTTTTTTTTTTTATTGATTTAGATGATTCCTTAAATCATCAAAAGTGATGGGAAAAAAGGCAATTGTGGGTGTAGTAAAATTTTACATACATAATTGTACGGTCAAATAGGGTCAATTAAAATTTGAAATGTTTTTTCCTCGAAGCCGCACAACTCAAGTAATTTTCATTTTTTCCAGTCGAATTTTTTACAATATTTTTAAAATAATATCGTTTAGTGAAAGCCATTGAATTCTGTAGTTTTTCGATAAGTTAATTTAAGCATTTTTCTGGGTAGAAATTTGTACCCTTTCACTCAAACACTCGCCAATTACACAACAATCAATGTTTTCAGACATCCCTACGTGTTTCACGAAAGATGTCGATTTTTTTTTTTTTTTTTTTTTTTAATTCACACTTGGGTCAATTCGGATCCTGGGGCTAAAGATGCTGCACTCTTGCCGTTTTCTAACATTTTTCAAAAAAAAAAATAAATTTCCTTTTTCTAATCCTTAAAGAAGAAGAGTTTCCTTAATAATCTTTTCATATATTATTATTATTATTATTTGGATATCTTCGATGCGATATCCTTTTCAAAAATGTATTATATTTAAAATAATGTCAATATTTTATCAACTTTACGATAATTTAGATTGACTTTTCAATTAGGAACTGTTATGTTAACTTAAACACGATACGCAAATAATTTACGTGAACGATATATCATTAGCTGGATGTATTGCTTTTTCTTAATTATTTTAAATATTTTTTAAATCTTTGCCATTTACATTTAATTTTCCGTGTAAAGTCAAATTTAGCAGAATGCAAAGTATACAACAAACTTTACATACCGTTTTAGCATAGTATTAGAATATAGTTTGAAACTTTGGATACATTCGTGCTTATATATAAAAGAAACATCAGCAGATAAACTTATTTGAAATAAACAAAATTACATACAAAAAAAGTTCTTCTCTCTATTATAGAGACTACTAACAGACGCATGTGTGTAATGCATTTAATAAGAGTAAGCATTACGTCTACTTCAAGTAACATAGATTGATGAACATATATACATATACATACATATATCCATAAGCGTTTGCATTTGTTTACATGTGAGTGACGTATAGCAAGTACTTGAATGAACGAACGTTTGGATAGAAAATATTCAAAACTTTTTCAAAAGAAGAAAAATATACGAAAAAACAAAAAAAGAATCGAAAAGCGTATTAAAGTAATAAATTGTTGTTAAAATTAATTTTATGCTATGACAAATTTTACTGCGGAGTTATAATCGAACCGTATGCGTATCATACCTTAAAGCGTAGAAAGCAACCACCAAAAAAAAAAACATTTCAGCGCAATTCTCACTAAACAAGAAATCTATCTTAATATGTAACATGGATATAAAAGAATCCAAATTTCTCCTCATGTACGCAGACTTACGGGCGAAGCCAATTAAAATCATCTTTAAGTAAATTACTTACATGATTTTAGCAACACTTTTGTACTTAATGTCAGGATGAAGGCTTTTTTTTAACTCTCGCACTAGTGAAGCAAGTTTTACTTATACCCGGAATACAAGTTTAAGGCCGGATCATTAAACTTGAACTTTATCTTTGATCAAAAATTTAAATAAACCTTCACATTTTTCAATGCTGTAAATATACCGTTCAACCATCCACGAGAATTTCAAATATTTTTCGAGAGAAACCAATGAAAAATCTAAGGTTTAAATAAAAAAATTAAATTGATACAAGACGGACAGACAAGGTTAAATCGATTGAGAAAATGATTCTGATTCGATCGGTATAATAAACGATAAGTCTAAGCTTAAGTACGCACAAACTTCATATACTCTTATAAAAGTGATTTAAGGCATTATAAAAAAAAAAAAGAAGATAAAATTCGAAGAGTTCAGATCTCCACCTACTGGCAATAAAGGAAAATTTGCTTGAAGTTGACTTAGAGTCTCAAATTGATGAAGACTGCATACACTATTTGGCACGTCCTTGCCTCACAGTTCTTTGCACTACAACATTTTGACACGCTTGAATGATAATCAAATAAATGAAATAATTAAATAATTCAGTAACGTCAAGTAATGTTTAGCAACTGAAGGCGTAAACTGACAACAAATTGACTTCTATTAAGAGTACGTTTATGAAATTCGAAATCTTTCGCTGAAAAATTCCTAACACTTTTCTTCCATTGAATCCTTTAAGATTAACTTTTTATATCTCTTATTCCGCAAACGCACATATACAAACTTATCAATATTTAAACTTTCTTCGTCCGGTAAATTAATCAGCAGAGAGTTGGGCTTTCCTTCTCAATAAACGACGATAATATCGGAAATGTTCTCCTTTGCAAAAGCTCTCCATCATATTGTGTTCATTTTCCTAAGAAATCTTCTTAGTAATTTTTATAAAATTCATCTCAATAAAGAAATTATACTCACAAAACTATCGTCCTACGATTCTATCCTTATCAATTATAATTTAAAATCATATTCGGTCGTTATATCTCCTTTATTCTGTCCATTGTCCACAGTGTACAGGTGGTTATTACTTCTGGGAAAATCTGCAAAGTTGAATAAATCCTTATCAACATGGTGATGTCCATTACCTTTTGAATACAAGAAGTTCTTGGGCTTAAATCTTCTTTCTCTTTAGTAGAATTCAAAGTAAGCCATGTATGTAAAATAAATAAAATCGTTTATATTCGATTATTAGTTAATTGCATTGCCATTCCCGTGATAATAAACGCTCGCAATTTAAATAATCAGAGAGTTGGTTACTTTCAAGACATACATGAAACATAAATGCGCCTTAAACATGAATCTTTACATCACTAAAAATGTCCGTCATCGAAACCTTCTCAATTCAAGCCTGGAAAAATACACAAATTATTAACGAATTAAAGAGCATAATAACGAATTATTAGAAAGAAATTTACGCATTCAGAATGTGTTTCAATTTTTGAACCTAATTTTCAAGTCAGAAGCATGAGCTTGCCATTCAATAAATAATTAACTTGCATACCGTGCACAAAGTGCTAAAAAGAAAAACCCTCCTACAAAGTACTTTTTTTTTTTTTGCCTTGCATGATAACCACACATACGCTCTCTCGCTTATCTTTATGAAAAGGTTAAAATTTCCTAAACTATGTGCGTACACAGTAGACCTTTCTGTAATAAGATTTCGTCTAAGATGAACTCGTATAACACGGCGGAAAAATTGTGGTCGTCTTTATAGCGTATTTACGCTAAAAGAGGCTTACGGTAAATACGGTAAAAGAATGAGATAAGAGTCCATAAAAGAAAAGGCCGATAGATTATGTGTTGATGGAACAATTTTTATGCGTTTCTTTTGATAAAAAGCATTTAGTATTTAAAGGCCATGGAAATATAGCGATAAGACATAATAACATCATATAATCTAAACGACTCGTACAAAACTGGTTCATATAATATGGAACGTGTGTTATAAGAAGGTCTACTGTAATAACTCCTAAAAAAGTTATTAGGTAGTCTTTAGAAATGAAAGTGGAAACACTTAGTAAATTCTTCGAAATTCTTCTGGGTAAAACAAGAACAAACAATTAAGAACATTGTAGTAGGGCAAGGCCGTGCGTTAAATACCCTACAGCATAATGTCTAACACAATTCTTATTTTTATTCTAGAATACAAAAACAATATCTACATAAACTATATAAAAGCAAATTTTTCAAGTACGTATTTATGGGGAAGCAGGGCCAAAATGCAATATAATGTAGTGCAAGTTTAATCCTTACATAGGGCAGAATCCGAAAATAGGCCTGGATGATCCAAATTTTCTGAGATTCATTTTTGTATGAAATTACTGTTATGGATCAACTTTCATCACCAAATATTAAAACTTCGACTTTTCTGCTCTACAAAGAAGCAATTTTCATGAACATCCTTATTAGGGTAGGATCCAAACAATTTTGACCTGTAGCTTGAAAAAAAAATTTACATAGACAGACATAAGACGGACAGACGGGCAGACGGACAGAAAGGTTTAGATCAATTCACATTACGATTCTGAATCGATCGGTATAATTAAAGATGGGGTCTATTTAAGCCCTTCTGCGCGTTACATACGAATGCACTAACTTAAGATATCCTGTACTACAAGTAGTACAGGGTATAAAAGCAGCGCTTGGGTATGACAATTAATAGACGGAAGCAACAATCGTATGTTTGTCTATCAGAAAACGGCGAAAAAGTGTTAGAAAATGGCTGATTTTTTATTGACTGCAAACACTACGCTTACTAAAATGCGTGCGAAGAAGATGGCACGAGTTTGCATATGCTCTATTATTGTCACTTACAATGGGATAAGTGTGCAAAACGTGCAAAACGTACAAACGAGACTGTCAAAGCAGACATTAGAAATTTTTCGTTAGAAGTTTTTTGATCAAAATGAGCTTAGTACGCAAAAAGTAATTCGCCATTTCTTTTGCGAGACAACAAAGAAATTGTGGTGATATTAAATTTGTTGAAGAGGTTAAATGTGTTGCTCAAATGCAATTATATTGTATCCATATATATACAATGTATATCAACTAAGTACGTTTTTTGCCGCTTGGCAATGCTCGCATTGCCAGTTTTTATTTATTGAGTTTTTAGTCAATATCTCAAATATTAATATCAAATAAAGTAAGCAAATACTCTTCTTTCAAGATAAACCTGAATATCGAAACACTTATGAAGGGCCATCGCATGGTAAAAAAGTCCGGCTGGCTGTCATGTTGGCATAACCTCTGATTCGATTCCCAGTAAGGTATACTACACTTTGCAAAATGATGAAATCGAACAATAAAAAAAAAAAAAAAAAAAAGAAAAGAAATTCCGCTTTCTCGTATGCACTTATGATCGTGGAATATAGTATAAAAAAACTTGGCATATTTGCATTGGCCGTTCATTGTCATCTTCTTAAGAATAGAATAATCAAATGCTCATCGTTCAAGATAAATCTGACTATCGAACAGCCATCGCATAGAAAAGTGGTTAGGAAGTCCGGCTGTGAAATTGACATAATCTCATCTTCGATTCCCAGTAAGGTATACTACGCTTTGCAAAATGATGAAATCGAACAATGAAAAAAAAAAACAATTCCGATTTCTCGTATGCACTTATGATCCTGGAATATAATGTAAATAAGCTTGACATATTTGCGTTGGCCTTGCTATCTTTTATAGATGCATTAAGAGAAATACATTTTGTATATTTTCTCTATTGAAATGTTATACTTGTGGGCAACACCGGATTTTTGGGGTAAATAATATAATAGGGAATGCTAGGTGTTTTTTTTTTTCTTTAATAAGTTATAGTTTATTGATATATTGGTGGCGGAACGAACCGAAAGTAGAGCACACACCTAAGTCTGTGGGTGAGCTTGTCGCCAAAATTTGACCAAAGCTACGAGCATAATTAATGTTGTGTGCAGTTTAAATATTTAAATCATATTCTCATCCATCACTATGCTGTCCTGAGGTATTCGAGTGGGACGTCCTGCAATTTATGCCATTAGATTAGAAATTAAGGACATATTCTGAATGGACATTAAAATCTTACAATTAAGACAAATTTCAATTAACTAATTATTATAGTTTTGAAAATTTCATGAAACAGCAAGAATTTATTAAATGACAATAAATTCTCAGCTCATTTACATAAAAAATTTAAATTCATGTAAATTATTTTATTCATAGCAAATAATCTTATTACTAAGCATGTAATTAATGAAAATAACGAAATATTTAAATCAAAATATAATTCGCAAATTGTATGCAAAAAAAAAGAAAAACAGAAAGAAAAAATACCACATCACAGACTTAATTAATACTGCGAAAAAAATATTCTGTTTTTGATCGAATTAATTATGAAATATTAACCAATGTATTCTGTTTACATTGCTTACAATATTTTTTGCAAATCTTAATTTAATTGAATTGAGTGCAAAATGGGGAAACAACGCTTAAATCACAGTCACCAGAAAATTATCAAATTGCATCCATTTCAAGGGCATTTATTGAAAATTTTCAAAAAGGTGTTCTTTTACTTATATTGTTAGTCGTTAAGGTTTTTCTTCTTCACTTCAAATGTTTTATTGTTTTCTTTACGGAAAATTCCGTAAAATAATTTTAATATTAATAATACTGTCATATGTGTTTCATTACTTAAGAAATTTATATTTTATGTGTATCGTTTTCATTTATATTTTTGTATTAATAAATTTCTTCTAAGTATTCTTTATTTTGGTACAAAAGTCGAATCAATAAAAATATTTTCAAAGCTGAAAAAAGAAGCATGCAGAAGGACATTGTGGTCGGGCAAGGCTGAGCGCTAAATACTCTTTTCACAATTTCGCCTAATACTAATACGAATAATTATTCACTTGACACGATCAACATGTGGACAGGTTGCCCGAAACTTCACATGCCGCAATCAAAAATTTAGGAAAATTTTATCATTTTTCAGTTTCCGTCATTATTAGAAATTAGACGTTCTCGCTATATAATGATTTGCATCTCATTATCACTCCTATATATGTTGGAGTCTAAAAAATAGATCTGCCATCTAAATGCCCCACCGTCAATTTCTTTGCTAAATTGCTACTATGGGCCAATTTTTATCATCAAATATTAAAAATGTAACCTTTTTCTCAGGGGCTTACTATTCATAAGTAATTTTATATGGAGTTTTGTCCAAGAAAATACGCACATGTGACTCAAGGTTGATCTAGCATGAACCAGTGACAATGAAACATAAGTGGTTTATGTTGCGACAAGGTTTTACATGGAGAGTGGGCGAAACATTTTCGCTGACGTTCGCCCTTAGGCCAGCACAGATACCCGATTTCATTAAAATATTTCAAATATTGCGACCTGAAGGTTAAATACAAGAACACAAGCCGGGCAGATAAGCTTTGATCGATTCAAAAAATGATTCTGGATCCATCGGTATAATAGAAAGCGGGCCCACGTTAAGCCCTTCTGGGTATTACATATATCCGCTGTACTATAAATGGTATAGGGTATAATAACAACAGCAACAATAAACTTAACTATCACAGTAAGTGACATAAATTGATTGCCTGCATACTGCGTACCGTGCTGATGTAATTGTTGGAAGATTTATTAACCTGAAAAGTTTCTATAATCATATGAATTAAGTTCTTGCGCGAATTGAAATGCAAATCTTTGCAAAGAATATGCCACGTGGTGTTGGCAATGCCGGCAACTAATTGTTTGTTCTCAATTGTCATTCACACTTTCGACTGACAACATGGATATGTCCGATAGTACGATTACGTTCCGGACGAGTTGGCTTCGTAACATGGATCAGAGATACCACATTTGATCTGAATTTTTTCAGAACATTACGTATAGCAAGCTTGTTAGTTCACGCTGCATGTAATGCACAAAATGTAGACCGAATAAGCTCACGATTTCGCTGACAAATTTTAACAATTTCTTTACGCCAAGCGACTGTGTACCTTTCCTTCTCCATTCGCCAAATGTTGCTAAGCATTAATCTCAATTTTGATGAGAATGATCTTTAAAGAATATATAATGCAGATTTTACAATTTCAGTTTTACGTCATCGCATTCGTACATTATGTGATTGTAAGTGAAAGTAAAATATCGTCAAGCCCGATTTGGTGGCGAAATGCAGCAAGCTTATCATATTAGACCATTTCTTTTACAACAACAAAACTTTTAAATCAAATCGTTTAATAAGAAATTTAACAAATTTTCCCTTTGACCTTAAGCGGTTGAAAGCATGGATATTTTACTTTCCTCTTAAGGTTTTTTTTTTCTTTGGAGTCGTTCACGTACACATTGCATTAATAAAAAAATAAAAGAAGTGAAAAAAAAAAAAAAAAGCAAAAACGTTGCTTTATTATGTGGCTTGATGATGGTTAATAATGACAGAGTTATGGCTAGATGGGCGACATGGGTCATAACATATATAAGCGCGTGTCCTTTTTGATAGCAATGTGTGTTTTTTTATACATTCGCGTGCACTCGAAACAGTTAGGGAATAGATTTCCGTATATTGCGTGCTTTTAAGGGCAACGGAAACGGAACTTGTGGTAAAAGCTTCGCACCAATTTTTACGCATTAAATTGAATAGAAATTTTGTTTCTTTCTATTTTACGTTCGTACGATTTGCTGTAACGTCAAACATTATTGTCGTCATTTCGAACGTACACACGTATTTGTCCGACTTGGCTAAACACGAATAAAAGCGCACATACATATCTACACAAAAATAAATTATATATTGGTAGAAAATGAGATTTCGTTGTGTAAATACACGACGCGCCTCATATTCAATTGCCGAGTTACGGGTCCTTTGTTAAGCAACTTCTGACCTCGAGCGATTGAACAGAGAGAGAGAGAGTTAATTTCCTCGCATTCTCTAAGGGATGAAGATTATCGTTTACAAAAGTCTCTTCTCAGGCTGATCTCTATCTCTTTCTTTTTTTTTTGCTTTCTTCCACCTCCAATAATACAATTGTATGTTGAATTTATTGTTGGTTTTTATATTTATAACGTTATGCATAACATGATTTTTCTTAATGAAACGAAATTCTTCTATAATCTCTGTCTGGTGTTCTCCTATTGAATGTATCGATGCACTGAAAAATTTTTGTTCCGATATAGATACCAATTGCCAATCAAGCAAACTCTCAAACGCGTGAGGATTAGCGTCGGTGAATCATTGTTTTGCCTAAAACAAAGCGCAAGGCATTAAATTCACTCTGGAGTACTTACTTAAACAGAATTCTTATTGACCATAACGGTTTTGCCAATTTGAGAAACTACTTTTTCGAAAATCATCTTGTTTCGAAGAGTCCTGTGGTAATATTTAAAACATCTGTAAGTTGGGGATTTTCTATGTTACAATGTGCAATAAAAAAATTACCTGTAATCGTAATCTGAAATCTTGACGCAGAAAATCCTCTTAATCGCAACAAACTCTATATTTTTCAGTTTTTATCTCAAGAGGCGTTCGTGTCTCTTCTCTTCGTTAACTTAGGTTAGTCTAATTAACATATTTGCCGATATTTCGAAGCTACAATGGAAAGGAAATTCCTCCTTAATTTTTCCGATAGTAAAGTTTTGATGAGGTTGGTTTGCGTTTCGCCAACGCTAGCATAAGAACAGGGACGGTTTAATCGATAGAATTTTTATAACTAGAATGCGTACGTGTCTATATCGCATGGCTTTATTTGTAATATAGAATCGCATTAACGTTAAATATTACACTGAGAAATTTGAACAAGCGAAATACAACTAATAAAATTCCGATAGATTTCGATTATTTTCCAGTTTTAACACTCCAGTTTTTTGTTGACTAAAACATAATAAACGTCAACAACAAAACCCTGGAGTGTTGATATTACTAAAGCTTTAATATTTTACACATACATATATTAAATATATATATATATACATATTTTACAAAATATTATAAACCTAACTCTTTTTTTACGCGATAGACACGTTCTTTAGATAACCTATTAGAAAAAATACATGTGGTGTATAGTGTAAATTTAGGAGAATATGTTTTTCAACTTAAAAAAAATCGTTTAAAATAAAAAAACTATATATATTCCCAAAAAACAATACAAAAAAGTAATAATGAAATACATATTATAATTCATTTTTGTTTAAAAACAATTAAAATTAATGTACACTAAGAATTCAGTCCTTAAGTAAAACATATAAAAATTTAGATTGAATAAAATTAGGAATAAATATCGATGGACCTAAATGCTATCATCAATAGATATATATCTGAGTCCAGCACAATTGTCGGGTTTAATTTCAATCACGGATTCCATCCGTTATTAATGGCCTCCATTGTTTTTTTCTTTTTACTTTTTTAAAAACTGTTATTACATAGCAGGTGTTTTTTGGCTTCTCAAGTTGCTTCTGAAATTCTTTCCGTCATATTTCACATTCGCGGGCATAAATCGAGCGACTTCTGATCACGGTATTTCCTCAATTGCATTTACATATACTTGTAAGTTTTTGTAAGGCATTGTCAAAAAATATTAGAATTCGTAAAAAAATGTTTCTTGGGATTCGTGTTATAAAGAAAAACTTGGTAGGAAAAATTGTATTTGTTCTTACTGGTGAATAAGTGTTATATCAAAATCAATTAAAAAAGGCCATGTAAAGAAATAATTGGATGTATATATATTTATTATTTAATTATATTAATTATAAATATATTACTATACATAATATATTTTTATATAAGCATATCGGAAAGGAAATGAATTTTTAATCAATCATTTGTTTCAAATTCAATTGGAAAATTTATTAGCATTAAAATTATGAAGAAGCAGCATTTAAGATATGAAGCAAATTTTATTTGATATATTGAATATTATAAAGTAATAATTGAACTTGAAAACCCTAGAGGAACATAAGAGGGATACCCTTCAAATTTGCGTACGACGGTTGTCTCTTTTTCATTTTGAAATTCT
>KK502402.1:0-12361 GCA_000688735.1 Glossina austeni
GGTCGAAGCCACTGATAGGCGTCAATCATTGCATCGGTCATATAGAAATGGGCCGCCTTATCACGGGAGCTCACAACCCTATAGTATTATATGTTAGCGGTGGAAATACACAAGTAATAGCTTACTCAAATAAACGCTATCGTATTTTTGGTGAAACAATTGATATAGCGGTGGGCAATTGTTTGGATCGTTTTGCTAGAATCATTAAACTTTCAAACGATCCCAGCCCCGGCTACAATATAGAGCAACTAGCCAAAAAAGGCAAGCAATTTATAAAATTGCCTTACGTAGTAAAAGGTAAATCGATTGGCACGAAACAATATTTCATAGTCAAATGCTAACACAATTTATTTTTAACCAGGTATGGACGTAAGTTTTTCTGGTATTTTGTCACATATTGAAGAAATAGCTGATCCTTCTAAGAAGCGTAGTAAACGCAAAAAGCCAGATGAACCAGAGGCTCCAGAATACACTAAGGCTGATATGTGTTACTCTCTGCAAGAAACTATCTTCGCTATGTTAGTAGAAATTACCGAGCGAGCAATGGCCCATTGTGATTCGAATGAGGTAAGAAAGATATATTTTCAAAAACCTTAAGATCTATTTTTAAATAATTGTCTTGAAGGTATTAATAGTTGGCGGTGTAGGATGCAATGAACGTTTACAGGAAATGATGGCTGTTATGTGCGAAGAGAGAAATGGCAAATTATTTGCTATTGATGAACGATATTGTATCGATAATGGTCTAATGATAGCTCATGCCGGAGCTGAAATGTTTAGATCGGGTGCACATATGAATTTTTCAGATTCATTTGTTACCCAACGATATCGTACTGACGAAGTGTTGGTTACGTGGCGATCTGACTGATAATGAAATCAAATCAAATGAATTAAACCATATAAAAAACTTTATTACCCAAAATTAAAGCGAAGGTGAACGTAAATAAATGCATTTAATTATAGATAAAATTATTAAATATTTTCGAGATGCATTCGGTTCTCTTAATTGCTAGTTTTTATCTTTCTAATGATTCCCTAATTTTAATCATTTAATTCCTTTTCAACACCACGCCAGTAACGTTTCATTTCCATAGGAAACAAACGCTTGCCTTCTATAATATAAACTGTTCCATTTTCTTCGTTTTCCAAAGCACTCATAATACAACGCGCAACATCAGCAGCACTTTGTTTATGTAAACGATCTAGCACTTGATAGGATTCATCAGCAACTTCAGGAAATATTGCACATCGTCACTATTTTATTTTAGGGATATTCGATTAATTATTATAGTCTTAACTGAGTAAATAGAAATTTGGTATTTCAGAATTGTAAATTGCTAATTATATTGTAGGTGGAAGTAAAAATTAGTAACAGCACTGACTGACTGCGACTTTTTAGACCATAAGTAGTAAGTACGTAAGAGTAAACGGAAAACATGAGTTTTTGCCGATTGATCGCAAGCATGAAAACAGACAATATTGGGTAAGATCGCTTTTCCAAACCTGCGTCAGCATTTGAAAAAATATAACCGCATCACTATGGAAAATTTAGAACATGAATGAAAAAATGAACCTATAATGTTTTAATTTTTTATACAAACTTATTGAAAGGCGTCGTAAGTGGGATTTATGTTATACTTGTGTACATGTCTATTATATCATGAATAAGTACTTGTATGCGGACTGCGATTGTTTAGATGTTCCGCTCACGGTCTAAGTGTATAATAGTGCGGGTCCCTTTAATTTAAAATGGGACATTCATTTGCTCACAGCATCACGAATACGAATTATGGGAAATGTTAAGAAAAAAACATTGGCCTGGTTCCCGTGTATAGGCACACTTCCTATGGCAACCCTTATCTGGTCGAGGGCCAAAATATGAATAGATGTGATTAATATTTCGAAATATGAGTTTTCTTGTTACAGATCATATTCTTCATATTTTTCAAGAGAACCTCTTCAATTTCTCCTTCACCGTTAATCTCTATGCCAAATTATCGTGATCGACTAATTTTTATGATAAAATAATAATAATTATCGAAATAATCGTATTGTCGTGAAAAGGGAGATTTTGAATAATCAATCGGACCATTGGATCCAAATTATTCACATCAATTTAATATGACAAAAAACTGTTTTCATGAAACGACTTTTTCAAAATTAGAACTTATACAGGAAGTGGTCATAGAAATGATGCGATTCAATTTGTGTTGATAAAGACTGATGCACAGTGACTTGTGCCAAAACATGAATTCGTGCTGATACTGATTTCTGACATCCTATTGTCGTTATAATTTCTGTTCGATTTTTTTAACGCTTTTCGTGACATAAAGCTTATCTCGCCTTGACGCCTTTCCGCTATTCTCTCATGATGATGGTGTAGGCATTCGATTTCGGTAGCGTAAACCTGCCTATGTAGTTTGCCTTCTGGCAGTGCGGAGACAATTCTAGATGGTTTCTCTTCTTCAGTGGCTTGTTGTCGCATTTCCTTTCAACAACATCGATAGCAGAAAAACATTTGAATAATTTCCGTCAGCCCTCCCCTCAAAGATGTTGTTTTTCCTGCTTTTGATTGTCGCACTTTGATG
Source organism: Glossina austeni (assembly GCA_000688735.1). Classification (NCBI taxonomy): domain Eukaryota; kingdom Metazoa; phylum Arthropoda; class Insecta; order Diptera; family Glossinidae; genus Glossina; species Glossina austeni. The sequence continues at coordinate 2,589 of KK502402.1, forward strand.
ATAAGTTTTGATGCCATTCTGGCCTCTTTCCCGCCTATTTTTAATATATTTTCTTTTTGCTGCTGTCGTATAGTGGCAAGCGATCCATTTCAATCGTTTTGGCTCATTACTTCGCCACGCTCCTCAACCGTTGGCGGCCTCTTCGTTTCCGTCAACATTATTTTGGAATTCGTACACGGAATATCCTCCCCATCTTTGATTAGTCGTTCGCCGAATCATCGTTTTAGTTCAGGCTCCGTGCCTACTGTGCGTAGGTCAACGGTACATTTTTCTAATCGTAGCATTGCTTCCGCTTCTGATAGCAGTATTTTCGCTTTTACCTAATGTCCTCCTATTCCTAATGTCCCCCTATTGATTAATCCTTTTATAGCTTTACAATGATCTTTTTAACTCTCTTTACAGGACCATTACCGACAGGAACATTAACGATTATTATGCCATTGAGGATCAAGAAAAGTATGATAGGGACGAGAGAATTAAGGAAAACATGGGCATGTAAAGTGTGGTATTTGCAACAGTGTCGCAAATGAGAAGAACTTTTCGTTATCGAAGGAAGTGTTGTTGACAATAAGTTGGAAGAAAACTTTGTAAAAAATTGTTTACTACGACACCCACGGATGAGCGCGTCGACAAAATCTTTTTTTTTGCTTCCATATTATTCTATGCTTTTGTGATATTTTGTTGTTGTATATATTTCGTTTCCAGGCAGTTTGATTTGTCAAATTGCAAGTCAAATTTGCGCTTCTCGTTATAATATAAATAAAAATTTATTTATGTAATAATGTTTGATATAAGTTGATTGTCGTTGAACATGAAACATGGAAAAGAGTGTATACGCGATAGTATAAATATAAGGATCACATATGCAAATAGCACTAATGGGTAGATTTCGAATTTTCAGAATTTCGCTGATCGTAAATGAAGGCATGGATTAATTTTAATGTTTAGTAGTTTTCACGATTAGCTGATAGCTGATAGCTGATAGCTGATAGTGATAAGTGACGAGACAAGCTAAGCCACAAATTCGTCAGGGTTTTGAGATAATAATTATATGATATATATCTGAGTTAATTCCAGTGTTATTAGTTGATCAAAAACACTGCTACCACGTCATACAAAGCTATTTCTGCCCAAAAGAATTTGTTGTATAAGAGTTTTTTTTGATAAATATTCATGTCACACATTTGTTGCTTTAGATAATTTCTGAGCGTGATAGCCATGACATGAAAGCCATGGGGGAAACTTTATTGCTTACGGATCAAGGGGGAAACTTTATTACATATAATTGATCTGTAGGACTGCAGCCGTCTTGTTTAGGCGAAAGTAATATTCAGCTATTGTTGTTTCAATCATAATGCATTTATTTATTGAATTGTTGTTATTATTATTATTATCATTATTATTATTATTATTATTATTATTATTATTATTTGTTTTTGTAAATACAATTGCGGTCAAATTATTTTGTTTTTTAAATATATATAATTAGTAATACAATGATTTTAATAGGATTAAGCAAAAGTAAATCTGTTCTAAGCAAATAAAATAATTAGAAAATATTTGTGTTCTTTTCACTTGATTGTGCAGTTTTTTTAATTCAATAAAGTTTAAAAAATGTTTCGGCTTCTTTTATTTTTTTATTTATTCATTTATTTATTTATTTCCTTTTTTTTTAATATTTTATTCCATATTAGATATAACAAGAAATTGGACGCGGTGTACTTGTAGTTTATGGTTGTTTTGTTATTTGTCATCATTTTCAGTGTGTTTGTGTGTGCAAGTTTGCGAGTATGTAGGTGTGTATGCGTGTGCGTACATATATGTATAGGCGTGTAAATGTATGTATTTGAAATTTTACTTTTAGCTTATAAAAATAAATGTAAATGTAAACCAAATCACTATCGTATTGAAAGTAGTTTTGAATTAAAGACAAGAGTAGTTTGCTTTTCTAGTAACAACTAAATTAAGAAAATAAGATAAGAAAAGATAAAACAACTAAAAACAAGAAACTTAAAAAATAATTTTATATTAATTAATTGTTAATTGATTTGTTTTTATTGACAAAAACTAAGAAAGAAAAAATATTGAAAAAAAAAAAAAAAACTGGAAGAAAGAAATAAAGATACTTTTTACTTTTTATAGCTTTTCGTATCAGTTTAGCTAAATAAGCACTTTTGTGATTTTTTAATTAAAGCAGCCTCACTGTCAGAATATGTTTTTTTTTTGTTTTTTTGTTTTTTTTTATTTTTTTTTATTTTTTTTGTTTTTCATCTAATAGAATTTTTGTTTCTCGATCGATTTCCAATTATGCTTTAATTATTGCTCTATATTTGATTACATATCGCTTTTTTTAATGTTTTGTTGGCATAATCGTGTCTCATCTGTCGCTTCTGTCCGATGTCCAACATTACATTTAATAGAAGCTGTTTGTTTTCTCTTTCGCTTTCGCTTTCTCTTTTTTTTTTTTTTTTTTTTTTTTTTTTTTTTTTTTTTTTTGAAAGATTTACATTAATTTTTGCTTGGCGCATTCAGGACAAATGATATCGGGTCCATCGGTGATGAAACCACGACCGACTAGAGTTGTCTTGCAGCTGGCACAAACGAAACAATCATGATGCCAGTGACGATCTTCAAATGATATGAAACGAGTGCCGCCAATACCTATACATAAAATTATGATATCATATTAGATGCAAGATTGAATAAAAAGGGAATAAAAATCGTGCAACATATTTACCGGTTATGGGCTTAACACACGATGTACAGCGTTTAGCGAACAGTTCACCGAAACATTCAGCGCAATAGGGTTTCTCATCGCGGCTGGTGAAACGCTGACCAGCTAATATAATATTGCAATGAGTGCACGTAAAGCACTCACGATGCCAAGGCTCGTTTTTATAAGTCACACCACCAGAAGTAATGACCTGATAATGATAATAGTTTGCATTTAAATAATAAATCAAATGATCTAACATTCATGCAAGGATGATATGATGATTGAGTACATCTTGAGACAAAATCGTTATTCCAATTTTCTGAAAGATGCAATGCAATCTTCTGAAAGATGCATCTTAAAATTATTACATTACATCAGTTAATAATTCTCGAGATTAAGTATGCAAAAAAAACGCTCTTTTCTTTTAACTTCGTTTTGATTCGACAGCATAGTCGATCCGACGTTTCTCAAATATTTCTAAGCCCCCTTTTACAGAAGGATTTAGCAAAGTCCTCAAAATACGCTTCCGTTGTTGCGATGTGCCTATCATTTGATTTCAATCTCTCTCCCCGGAGTGTCGTTTTCAGAGAGATTTGCCAACTAGTAGATAATAGACGTTTCGATGTAGGTATATGTAGATAAATGTAGAGCAGCAATTCGAAGTTCGGGCGAATTCATGCTATTTTCGCATTGGATCAATCGACTTGCGACATAGTTCGACTTGTTCCGTTGTTTTCTACTGTAACCACTTCGTTTGGGCGTCCATAGCGTTTAGCATTATCCATGATCGTGTGATCTCGTTAAAAATCAGCAAATCACCGATCACCGATCACCGATCACCGATCACCGAAGTATTTTTTCGACACAGAAGAGTTCCAAGCCAATACTATGAGTTCAAAAATCCGCAATTTAGATAACAAACGTGGCGTCACTCAAGCCGCTGAAACTTGTAGACAAATGATCGAAATGATATTAAAGTTCAATAGGCGGCCTGTGAGGACAGACAGTTTCTAAAAGTAATATGAATTTTTTTCTGAGGGATGACATCTGTATGCTTAGGGAATTTCTGAGCGACATGTTATTTATTGTTCGAATTCGTAAACAAAACGACAACAAGTTTGACTGCCGCTGAACGGAAGGCATGCACCAGAGTAAATTAGCAGCATGTGAAAAGGCCTTCGTTCCTTCGGGCAGCGAAAAGATCTTTTCCCCCCATTATAAGGCAAGAATCAGTCAGGAGATGTCCCCGGAAAGAAATGATTAGGCTAAAGCCTAATCGATAAGCAAAGGAAACGTAATTCATGGAAAATTAAATTATTTGGAAGAAAAACACTCCCACGGAAGTCTGAAAAATTCTGAAAATGTTGCTGTACTCACTAATTGAAATACTAATTGAAAATATTGAAAATCCCTTTCTGCATTCCCTTTCCTAACACAATATATATATATATGTAATCATAATCTCCGCTAAGCGACGAGCGTAGTCGAAGATGTGTATTCATGTGTGTTCATTCTTTGCTTACCTTGTTACATTTAATGCAACGAGTAGCGAACTTTTCCTCATAGCAACTGGCACAATAGATCTCCTGTTCTCTAGGGATGAACGATTTGGTGCCAATGGCAATTTTGCATACGCAACAGCAGAAACAATTTTCATGCCATTGCCTAGTCTTGTATTCCATTTTCTTGGTGCCTGAAATTATATGAAAAAAAAAAAAAAAACAAAAACCAAAGAAAATAATTTCAAATTTTCAATATGTATATATATGTATATATATATATATATATATGGCATTCATAGGTGGGTAGCTTTAATGAAAATTGCTTTTTATCAATCATTTTTATAAGTAGAAGAGCATGAAGCTTTTCAAAATAATTGACTTTTTATTTTTTTTTGCTTTTTAGTTTTACAATTAGATTAGTTTTCGACGGTTTTGTCACGCGATTTAAGGCAAAGGAGAAATATTGGAAAATTTTTTGGCGAAAATGACATTGTAACAGTGACACACAACAAAAAATATCGATTGCCCTAAAAACAATCGCTATTTGTTGTAATATCAGCAGCACTCAAAAATTACATGAAGCAGGACAGGGAGTAGTACGCGTCAGGTGAACGTGTATCAAAGACAATTTACTTTATCTTGAGCTTAAGAAATTTTTATTGAAACTTCAGTTAGCTTCAGTTAAACATTTATTTATTTATTTATTTTTTTTTTTGAAAATTCTGCCTTGCGTTCACTGCCAAGTATATCGAGAATCGTTGTAACTAAAGTCGTTGACTTTGGAAATACGTAATAGTAGGTAGATTAGCAAACTTATTTCAGATGCGAAGATCCGTAGACTTTACCTGCTTTTGTTAATTTCGGATCACCTAGGCGGCAATGATCACCAAGAGTGCAATAAAAACTGCGATTTTCTTCTCGAGCTGAAGCGTTCGGTAAAAACATGCTTAACACTGCGATATCTTCATTATTTTCTTTGGCTCTCTTTATACGATCAGCTCCGATAGTTTTACTTTGCAAATGCAAGCGCGATTTAAAACGCGTCGATAATACATCAACGTCGCCCATTTTCTATTTAATTATTTATCGTATTTCTCGTTACTTTTTTATACAATTATCTTAGTTTCACTAAGCGAATCTTGTGATCGGCAACTAAATGAGACGTAACAGGCATTGTATGCATATGAACTACACGCTACATAAAGCTAATAAAGAGCTCGTAAAGAGCGCGAATTTAAGAACAAATTAACATCAGCTGCTACGCATTTTCCTTAACAATTCTAGAGAACATGTTTAAGTTTTTCTTTTTGTTTTTGTTTTTGTTTTTCTTCTTGTTTATGCACATTTTCGAAAAAAAAAATAATGAATTATAATATTGAAGGTGTGTGTGATACTTAAGGAAAATAGCAAATTATCGTTGTTCTCTAATATCTACACTACTCGTTGATGATACTAAAGACGCGATTATGCTATATATCGTACTATCGTACTATCATGTCGTACACATTATATAACGTTCGTGATAAAGTTCTGTAATCGATCTAGTGATGCGATAATAAATTTATGCGTTTTTCCTTAATTTTCAAGCTAACGAACTAGCGGTCTCTCTTTGTCGCTACAATCAACGAAGTGGTCGTCCACCCATCTTCCTTCTCAAGAAATGCGATCTAGTTTTACGATCGACTTTTACAGGAATGTTTTGCAAAACACATATAGGAATATATTCGCAGCCACCCATTCAGTGTTCACATGAAAAAGCTACTGAAAGCAAGATAATAGCTTTCAACTTCCTACGGCAAGAGGTAGCTCACGTGGGATTCCCGGATTCAATTGTGAATAACAATTTTGCGACAGGTGAAAACGTTATGAGGGCTTTATGGCAATTATCTTTCACAATTTCTTTGGCATAGAATTAAAAAAAAAAACACCTTCCACCTATTTTTCCGTCCATCCATCCATGCACGATAGATTTGTTTAATAAAAAGTGCAGGGGTAGAAAAAGTTGAAGGAGATTATCATTTCGTTTGGACAAGATAGGCAAGTAAAATATTCATTTATAATATTTGGTTACTTCCGTACAGGCGTCATTAAAAAATGATTTAATATGCTCAACAACAATAATAGGAAATTTAGTGCTGATGTAATTGAAGGGATTACGATTGTGACTGAGTCGCAAATGCGATTTTCTCGTCCAATGTTTAAATAGAATACTTGAGTGAAAAATGCATTTTGCAATTTGCCTCTAAGTATGATCTGATATTGCTTGCATTCCCCTAATAACTTAAACACACTAACGACAAAATTTGCACGATCCGACGGACGACGCGGATCGCGGTCACGTGGATTTCTAAAAGCAAAACAGACTTATTTGAAGTTTTCATTTTAATATATATATAAAAAACAAGTAAAAAGATTATAGTGAACCACCATTAAACACCTTCTACCGCCCTGTAGTTATCTATATATCGGCTTTTCAATGCAAGGACTTATACGAAAAGTGCTCCGGGGTATCGGTGTACCAAATTGCATCAAAATATTTTAAAAATTGCCATCTATAGATTAAACATTAGACGGACAGCTGGACAAAGAAGTTTAGAATCACTTTCTGAATCGATCGGTACACTGAAAGGTGAGTCCTTCACGGATGGCTGTTGCATACACCCGCACAAACTAAATATAAAGCCGCAAGTACCACAAGTGGTGTAGGGTAAGATGTGAATGCTACTGTTGATGGACTGAACGTATCGTTTATTAATTTATCTCTTACGGCTTAACTTTTAATTTTGTTGTTTTGTTTTCTTTTGACCAGCCAATTAGGCGTTGCTCCCCATATGTGCGAGCACGATGGAAAAGGATGAAAGGAGAGAGTAGCGCTTGTGTACGTTTGAATCAAAAGCGGAAAAGCGGTTTGAATCGGGCGCGGTGGAGAAGGCCACTGCTAGTAAGGTAGTGTGTCGTACGCTTTGCAGGCAATGCCATGTCTAGTGGGCGAGAAACGCTAAGAGGGGCTTGTGGTCATGGTAAAGGACTTATCTGGTGTACATATGTTTTTTTATGTACCTGCAGAACATTTGCTGTGGATGTGCCTATACATATAAGCACGACACTCGAAACTTGCGTAATTGCGGACAATTCACAAGTGATGTGTTTATAAACGCTCACTGTTCAATTCTCCCGTTTGTCGATTTATTTTTTGACATTTATTCAAGTTATTGGCTTATCGTCGACTTAAAAATCGTCAACTGAATTTTGCTTTTTTTTATTTAATACCTAAACCTGATTTACTTTATTTGAAAGCCAAGTGAAGCAAACAATTATCGGGAGTAGCTGCCACGTATGTAACGCCTACTTTACGCTTAACAATATGTGCTTGTAGTTGTCGTACGAGTTCGATAGATAAATAAAATTCATCTCCACAGTCGCAATTTTATAATTCTCTGTATTGATCAAGCGTATGTTTCATAGGGTTTGTCGGTGAGAGCAAATGATTAATAATTAATTAGTTTTAAAAAGATGGGGAAAAAATTTAAAGCATTCGGAAATATTCGGAAAAGTAGTAACGAAGAATCTAACACAACAACAACAAGATTTGCTTCTGCACAAAAGAAGCACAAGTTATGCGTACCGAAATGGTGGCCTTTATGAGTTGACCGAGTGAGGTCTTGCAACAAGAAACAATACCTAGAGAATATCTTCCATTTAGCAAATCATTTGGCGAATATCAGAAAATATGCCGCCATTTTATTATTGCAAGGTTGTAAGAAAAAGTTCTACTTCTCAGAATATTTTGTACACAGATTGCTGTACCGAAAACTGTAAAGCAGTGAGTGTTTCCTCTTCAACTGAAGGCACCACAAATTGTTCGTCAATAATTGTCCACTTAGGGGTATCAATAATATGATCAGTTAGGGACTGCCTGCATTTCGAATGAAGAATGAAGAAGGACAGGAGATAAAGTGAGGTTATGCGCTTATGCTATTTGTGGTTCAGTAAGGATATGTTAAGTTTGTTCGGCTTCGCATACAACAGTGTGAGGTGAAGAGATGGACTCACTTTTTATTATCGATTTCGAATAACTATCAGTCTATCCGTCTATCCGTCTATCCATCTATTCGTCTGTCCCTTTGTTGTCTGAACAGGTTACAATTTTAGAGAATCTTTTAATGAAATCTATGAAATTTAAACGTTTGGATCCAAGGATGAACGCTATCAAATATGGATTGGAAGGGGATTATTGTGACTTTCCAAATACATTTGAAAAGGTGCACTTTGAAAAACACTATTCACTATTCATTTTCAATATTTCTCAGTCGGAACGGATGAAAAAACATTATTTTGACCTAAACCTAATCTAAATGTGAGAAATCTTGAGAGGGACTTTGATGAAAGCATTTATGGAATTCTCTATTATATAAAATGTTAAATGTTCTCGGAATGTTCTCGGAAAAGTTCTATATGGCAGCAAGATGGTACGAAGTAATTATTTCACAGAAATATATTTAACGCTGTAAACCTGGATTAAATGAGTCTATTTTTCGGACAATTCCTCGTATCGGGGTTTTCACGGATAACAGCTCGGATCTCTATATATCATCATAAAGTCGACATTTCATGACGGAAATAGGTGGAGAATTTTATTGAACAAAGTGTTACATAATAGTCGGCTTTGCTGGACGATAATATAATCAAATGGTTTTTCGTTGTGAAACAGAAAAGATTACGTATGAAAAACGGGAGAAAAGTTTGACGGATGCATAAACGCTGACTAAGGGGACTAACGCGAGTTGATTCATTATACTAAATATATGTTTATTTTGTGTCGGCTTGGGATCGAGTTTCACTAAGCAGTGTACGAAAACTGATTGAATGGCAGTCACAAAAAATGCAAGCGGGAAGCTTATGAATGCATATGAATTTTTTAAAATGTTAAAGAGAATAGATTTCGTTTACATTCATATACACATCTTACGTGTACATGTTAAATTTTATAATAAATGTTAATCAAATTTATAGTGTAGGGGATAAAAATAATGAAATTTCTGATACATGCAAATATTCCGACGTTCTTACACGAAACAATGCGAACATTCCATAAAGCATAAAGTTACATAAAAGGAAATCATGGGCACATTCATAAATGCATAATTATCGAAAATGTTTACTACGGTATATACGCAGACTTGACAATTGCGGCTGCATTCTGCGGATGCCACCGCACCATAAGCGCACTCATACGTTCATATATGCATACCATTGATAGGCGCTGTAAAAGTGAAATCTGTTTAAGCAGTTAACACGTCGAAAAAAGTATGTGCACCTTATGAATTGGTTATCAAAATCGCATATATATAAAATATATGGGCGTACGAACTGGTATTCATAGTGTGTGTGCATATTATACTTATATTAGGAAAATCAAAAGTTTAACACTTGCTTGTCGATTGCGTACATCTCAGTGGACAGGACGATCATTTCTGCTCACTTGTTTAACAGACTCTATTTATTATATATATATATATGTTTATGAGAGAGCGTTCAAGACTTTTATATCAAAT
>KK502402.1:18082-29800 GCA_000688735.1 Glossina austeni
TATATTAAAAATAAACAAAAAAAAAAATAAAATAAATAAAAGTTCCACTGCGTACAAAGTTACTTAAAGTGTCAATATATACTAAAATGCACACTCACACATAATCGAACACAAATTCACACACAAATGTGTACGCGAACGCTTCATGTGCATGCATATGGAGAGTCTAGCAATGCCGTAAACTCTCGCTGCGGTTATGTCAAATCACATCAAATCAAACCAAACGGTACTATAATAACATCAATAATGCAAAATGTTTTTCATATAACAATATTTTCTCGAATAGATTAACACATATGTAAACGCGATGGGAACTTTTGCAGTGGCAACAACAACAATAGCAACTAATCAATAATAAGTTCATCGCCATTTAGTGACGATACGATAACATAAAACTATTAAAGAGTTTTAAATTACTTCCTTAAATGTGCACAAATATGCTTTGCATGTTATTTTTTTCTTCTAAAGTGTTTTTTTTTGTATCCATCACTGAAGGATGAGGAGGGGTGTATTCATGTATTCATGTCAAAGCGTTTGCTACCTAACATAAGGTATATATAATTTCGATCAGAAAAAAATTCGGCTTAGCCATGTCTGTCTGTGCGTCTGCCCTCCTCTATAATATTATCCTGGCCGCAAAAATGTAGTTATCGGTTTCAAATTTGACAGAAACCTTAGGAGTTCTTCTACACAGATTGGTATTGAAGATGGGTGGAATTGGTTGAGGGACACGCCTACACTACCGCGTAAATTGAGAAATCCTCTTTTTTTTCTAAATAAATAAAGCTTATAATAAACGGTCGGTTTTACAACCATCCGCACAAACCTAATATGCCCTGTACCGCAAGTGGTGCAGGGTATAACAATATTGTGGTGTTTTACTCATTACTCACAATCCGAGTCAGCAGACGAACCTATTAAAAATTTCAATGCATATTCCATGGGCGATGCTATAGTATGGGTAGAAAAATGGAAAAAATTGACCACGTCTTGCCAATATTAGGGTGTATCAAGTTTTTCAATTTTCACTTATAACGCTCACAAGCATGATTCAGAATTCACGTTGTGGTAAAAATCTGCAAGAGACTTTCAAAACGACCCAAGCCAATCAAAGGGTACGCCTGCGATGTAATAAAAACTGAGGATGTCATTGCTTTCTGCGCTTTTTCCTCGTTACTCATAAACTACGATCTACACAAACGATATGAATTTCCACTTGGATTTTACAAATATAGAAAAAATCCTTGACGTCCAGTCCTTGTTATGGAGTGAATGCAAATTTAGTTTTTTCCTTTTGTTTTGGTCTCTTTTAGGATAAAAGGTGGTGGGTATAAAAGATTCGGCCACAGCCAAATACAATTTTCTTATTTCTTTTATTTTTTTCCTGAATATTTACAAATATTCATAAAGATACATAGTCATGCATGCATGCATGACTCATGCATCGCTCATACTCTATAAGATTGGATGGGCGTGGCCAATTTTTTCTATTTTTGTAGAATATATGTGAAAATTTTTATTGTGCGTCAATTGTACTTTACGAGCAATGAGCAAGAAATCCAAAAAGCAAAAGTGCTCTCAGTATACGTAGTATTCGGGGCGCGTTCTTTTCAATACCAACCCATGTGAAAGAACTTTCCAAACAAATACCTTCATTTTCGCGATCAGGAGAATGTTTGTTACAAGCATTACGCGGACGGACAGATGGACAGGCGGACATGTTTAAATCGATTCAGAACAACAACAAGCTTATGTCTATTTATAGTTGAAAAGGTGAATATTTAGATCCAACGGGAAGTTACGTAAGACGTAGGGTAAGGTAAAAAATAAGAAGAAGAAGATGCGAATAATGAATGGCTGACAAAGTTATTGCAATTTCGTTTACGCGAAAGACTTCTGCGACAAATCAAAAGGCGCAATCAGTTGAGCGGGACATCTGTACCTATCTTGCCTTAGTTGGTACTGACAGTACATTGTGTTTAATGCAACGCCTAACAAAAGAATCCCTGATAAATGACTTGCAAACGGAAATTAACGTCAAATACACGCCCGTATCGAGGATATATTGAGATGTTCTCCGATTCCATGAAGCATTGCGGTCATTGTCAGTGTTGGACAAACTATATGCCTATAGATGAACTTGAAAAGCGAGGCTTTTCTCTCTTTGAAAAGACGCGATACGCGATAAAGGGCCGCCTACTTGAAAGTCATTTTCCCATCTTGCCATCGTTTAAAGTGTGCATCGTACGTATTCTACGTATTATATGAATGTTGTGCTCATCATTAAACCATATGCGAATAATGTTCGGTAATAATGACGATCATAAACACTTGTCGTTTAATTTCCACGATTCCATGAGCTGCGATTGGGGAAGCTGCGAGCGGATTGCAAGAAGCCATATGCTCTACATAATTACCTAATATTTTCTATACATTCATTGTAATATTCATTTAATGATTTTGTGCAACAACAACAAATCTGATGACTGCATGATGCAAAGCAATATTTTGTTAAGATTTTTACAAAAACTTCCGGAGAAATATTTTTATTGGCATATTTTTACAACGACTTTATGTCTTGTGTCTTGTGCAAAATAAAAGCAAATTTCAAATATATTTCAATTAGTTTATAATATGCAAAATTTATCAAATGCTTTTTCTTTTTCTTTATTCCGTTTCGGCCTTTTTTTTTTTTTTTTTTTTTTTTTGTAAAAGAAATTTGATATTTTTGGCGGAAATGTTTATATGTATTTTTTTTTTTTTTTTTTTTTTTTTTGGTGAGGACAAAACTCTACTTTCTTTCTATCGGATTTTTCTCAAAGTTGAAACAATTATTATAAACCTTTTAATCAGTCGTACACTCGTGCCGACGTAGATATGGACGTATGGAAAATATTATTGCGAAATGAGCGAATGAAAAATTTGCTAACAAGTTTGTTTATTAGTTAGCCTTTCTAAATGCATGCTGCCATTAAGCAGCCTGTTTTCAAACGGATTTTACGCAAACGCTCTTCATTCTCGATCGTCATACTCGTTCTTTTGATAGTTTTTCAACAGCAACAATTTCGTATGTAAAAGCATAATGCATGTCAACACACATGCACATGTCCATTCATGCACCTATATGAAATATACATAACATAACATTTATGTATGTGTTTGTGCAAGACATATACAAGCAAACTTGTGTACTTTGTTTGTTACCGGTTTTGTGGATAACGCTTTGCGCGTTATTAATAATAAATGCTTTTCTATGGACATTATAACGTTATGTCGTTACAGTGGCTTAAAGTAACCAAAATATGTAAATATATGAAGTTAAGAAGAATGCTTACTTAGCATTTAATTAATGGAGATGTTTTATGATAAAATTTTTTGCTATTCTTATCGCAGATTTCTCATATCGATATGTGAGAGAGATCGAAACTAATATAAATAAGCAAACGAACTGTTATAGTTAAGAGGTTCGCTTTTTGGGTAAATGTAGGCGTGCCAATGAATTGATTTATCAGCTTAAAACTATGACGGAATTGCTGAGGAAGAATTTTGCAAAAGTCATTATCGTGAGACACAAAGTAAATCCGTCTTGAGCAAGGATATCTCTACTCTCTCTGTAGCGCTCTCTGCTACAAAATTTCTATGCGCTACAAACGTTTGTCATATCTAATCTAATAGGTTTTCCTATTCCGCTTTCCATTCCGCATGTCATTACTCTTTACTCGCCACGGAGCGGTCGAGGTGGCCTTGAATACGTTCACATATATAGTTTATATATTCCATTAATGGTAAAATTTATATATTAAATATTTTCAGATTAAACGAATATAAGTAAATTTTTTAGTAATTCATTTTTGTTTGTAACAAAAATCGAAATCTATCATTAACGATCGCCCACTTTCGAACATTCTTCAATTAACAAGTATGCAAATGGATAGACTGCTGCTATGTTCTTGTTTACATTATGGAAGTGAAGGTAAAAGTGTAGGATTTTTGTTTTTTTTATTTTTTTATTTTTTTATTTTTTTTTTTCTCTGATTTGTTCGAACTGTTTCAGTAACAAAAGTACTTGAAATATTATACAAACCTATTCAAATAGTTTTGAAAGAGAAAGAGAGAAACAACAACAATAACACAGCCTACATTTATAAATTTTTGTTTGTTTATTTTTTTATTTATTTATTTATTTATTTATTTTTTTTTTTTTGAATTTTCTCAGCGAAATGTTAAATTATCTATAAAAGGCATAAGTCATGTAAAGTTGCCTTAAGTTGCCGCATGAACAAATCAGGAAACAAAACAATAAACAAAGTACAGCATTGCGACGCTAGATAACGCAATGTAATCTGGGAAAGAAGGGCCTAATAGTTGCTTTTCTTTTCTAAATCAATTTGTTGGATCGATAAGGCTTCAGCGGGCGAAGACGTACAAAACGAATTTATTTAATCCAATCACAATTAACTAGCGGTTGCCATAAACGACCTGAATTTGAAGATGTTTGATGTGTCCCTCAACAGTTGACTGATGGACGCCAAGTTCCTTTGCAATTACAAAGTCGACCAAAGTGGTTCAGTGTGGGTTATTCTCCAACAATGAACGCGAAATATTATTATTATCACTCAGGTCGACGATTGTCTTTTAGACTAAAATCTGGCCAACCATTTTTGGCCGGTCCAAACATTATGCAAACAAACGTGCTATCCAATGATTCAAGTAAAGGGTCTACAAGCATCCGATGCATTGTTGAAACTCATGCCAAACGCGTAATGTCTTCACTGCACTTAATTCACTCTGCTAATGACACGTTGATGAAGAGTATTGGAACTAATCCTCTTATATACTATATATGTGAGAGGTACCTTAAATAATAAGACCCTAAATGAGTTATTCTACTTGAGTGCCTTGACGTGGTATGTAAAATGACCTGTAGGTAGGAAAATTTAACAAGACTTTCGCGCAAACCGGTTACTACTCACTTCACTATCACTATTATACCGTACACCACTTGTAATACGTGGGTGTAAATTAGTTTAGTCCATGCGTATGTATGCAACACCCAGAAGGGCTTGCGATAATCAACGAATCAATCTAAGCTTGTCTATCCGTATGTCCGTCTTGTTTCCTTGTCTTCAATCTACAGGTCACAATTCTCGAGATATTTTGATGTCATGGGCATAGGCAAGGACGAACACTATCCAAAATAATTGGGATCGGACTACTTCTTCCACCGCTTCCCATATAATGCCTTATCTTGAACAATGACTGTAGGATAATGTTTTCGCTTGTTTGATATAAAGAAACAGTGAACAAAGTTATTGAGAGAAATTTTCCAAGTATTCGAGAATACTTGTATTGTAAAACATTTAACGATATACCAGCTCGGGTCGGGTTGATACGACCATCACTATTCTTAAAAGAGCGTTGCGTTCACTGGAAAAGTTTCTTATTGGCTACGTAAGAATACTTTTTTATAAGCAAATTTATTTTCATAAGACAAATAATTCTTAAAAAGAACTTTAGTTATGCTTACTGTTAAGCATACCATCTGCTGGAGATTTCTTCACGTCTTCATATCGATTTTTATATTCGAATTTTTTAGTCGATTAAAAAGAAGAAGAATATGCGGACGTCATTTAACGTACGAAACAATGAAAGAGGGTACGACGGAAACTTGTTCATCTTACTATAATCACAATTTAGAATACGTTTAGCTTTGAATGCGTTTAGCTTATAATGATCGTTGTGTAAGATCGGCTGGCAGTTTAACATCATCCACACATCGTGCTACCGTTAGAAACTTAATAATTGCCGATGAAATAACTAAAATTGTACCGAACTCTTGCACTCTTATCACTCCTATAATAGTTATAAATAAGTATATAAATAATGATAGGCGAAAAAAAAAAGTTCGTAATTCTCAACGAAAGTAGTCCTCCTACCTCGCATGACAGTAAAAAAAAAAAAGGAATGATTTAAGTCCGTGAAGAAGTGAAATATGAATTTTTTTTACTTTTTCACAGCAAATTCGCTCTCGTTTTTTGTCATCAATTAAAACATTCTTTCACCGCATTAATCAATTAAATGTCATTGGCGAGTATACTCGTCGTGGAGATAAATGGTAATAATATACGTTATGACGAGCATACAACGGGTATAATTATCTTTTATGGCACATTTTTCAAAGAGGCGACGCGGCAACTAACTGTTTAATAAAAAGTTCATTTTTAATTCATTTTAAAAGTAATAGAAATTAATTTTGTTTAAGAAACAAATGCAATTCGTGTCATGAACTTTTGCAGCCAAAGAAATATTTTTTAAAAAATTATTTCAATCTATAGCGTTTGGGTTCGGCACATTTCCGAGGAACGCCCGCCCGTCTAGGCTGGTTGTTCAGGCGCGTTGTTCCGACAGGGTAACGGGACCGCGTTGGGCGCATGGTCAAGTGATATCCGACGGTCGCATACTTTAGACCACGACTTAGATTGAGTCTAAGCATGAGCTTATCATCATTCCGTAAGAATGAAAAGAAGCAGTAAATGCTTTCCACTCTCTTTTATACCAATCAATCGATAATGACTATTAGTTTTTACATGTCGATATAGAATGAGTTTAGTATTGAACGCCGATTCTGGTCTATTCTATCTATACAATAATTGTTACCGTGAATAGTTTTATGTCTTCACATATATTGAGATTTTCTTTTTCCTAGCATTTCGTTTATGTATCACATTTAGAGAGAAATGCCAGTAATAAATATATTGGATCCAATTCTCAATTATCTCAATTCATTAACGAATTCAGTCTTGAGTCTTATGCAATATTTGCTTACCTGCACGGAACACTTCTCCGCAACCATCACAGCGGGATGCGAACTGAGCATCATAACAGTTGCCGCAATAGATTTTATCGGCCTTAGCACCGAATTGTTTGTCAACCAGCGACAAATGGCACTTGAAGCACAAAAAACAGGCTTCATGCCAATGTTTGTCTTTATACGACAAATCCTAGAATGAAATAAAATTAAAATATATTACAAAGAGAAAGACAAAAACTTAAAAGTCTAAAGTTTAATTAAGTGCACGCTTAACTCGTCAAAAAAAAAACTCAATTGCGCGCGTATAGTGTGCTACGATTTTGTAAACTAATTTGATCTCAAATCTCTCACGATCACTGCTCGTAACACGTCGCTTAATAAGTTACCAGAATGCGATATAGATGTCGCCACTATTGACGGATTCATATGGTTCTTAGATAGCATCAATTTTCGGGTGAAATGTTTTAACATTTCATGACATGAGCCGATCATTAGCTTACAAATTACAGTTATTTTCATAATAGTACTTTTTTTTGTCCGCTTTGAACCATTTTCTTCGGTCGCTATTCACTCGGCTGATTGCCGATTTGAATTGGGAGTGTAGTTGCGAATCCATGTTTCGTGAAAAAATCCCTTTTATTTCGTCTAAATAGCACTAGTAAGCATTCAACAGGTTGTTGTCCAAACTGAGTGAGTGGCATTCACTTCGAACGGATCTCTCTTCATGCATAATAGTAAATACACTGCCTTCTAATGGCTTTAAGGTGTCAGACATCTTATGCAACTTTATTTTTCCGTCTTCCAACGCGATCTTGTGGACTTTATTTATGTTTTCTGGAACAACTGCCGAATTTAGGCAATCAAACTATTCAACACCTTCGGTATCTGTACGTCTTTATTTATGGTGAGCGCAACCCATTCACAAGTTTATTTTTTCGACAGATAAGTGTCGTCATCTTTACATTTTTCAACTCGATGTTAATTGCGAGCGGTATTTTTCTCATCAAAGTGCAATGTTGTTTTAATCAAGAAACGTAATTCCGATTTTTCTATAGTTTCAAAAATGATTAAAGTAGCGTCGCTAGAGCAGCGGTTGCTTGTAAGCTAATTGTCAGAATGTCGTGAGATTTTGGCACAATAGTGCTATACCAGTGTTGCCATATATATGTCAGACCGGGGACTTATTGAGTTAAGTATTACTTATTGTAATTTGTGAACTCATTTTGGGTTTTACTTAGTTTTCCATCAAATCTTGAGAAATGCAACCCTTTATTTGGCAATAAGGTCGAATTTTTGGCATTCTATAATGCAAAATAGATGAAGCATAACGAAAAGGAAAAAAAAAAAAATAAATAAAAATCACATATATTAAATTTGAGCCACAATTTGTCTCCCCCTCCCATGTGGGGCTTTTTCAAAATGTTATTTTTTTAGAAAATTCTATTTTTCTACTTTTGTTTTTGCACCACCTGCGGTACAAGGGCATGTTAACTTTGTGCGGATGTACGCAACACCCAGCAAGAATTGAGGTAGATTCACCTTTTATTATACTGATCGATTGAGAAAATGATTCTCTAAAAGGATTAGTTTGTCTGGTTGTCCGGTTGTCGGTCTTGTTTTTTTGCCTTTAATCTATAGGTTGGAAATTTTGAGATATTTTGATGAAATTTAATCTTAATGTGAAAAGTCGATATATGGATAACTGTAGGATAGATAGCGCAGGGTATTTAATAGTTGGCCATGTCCCATTTTAATGAAGTCTAATATTTTTACTAAATTCTCAACAATGTTGTGTAGTAAGCAAAGTCGTTTAGTAGTTAATGGGTAGCCGGTTGAAAGGTTACATTTTTTTTTTGTTTTTTTCATCCTCTTTTAATAATAATGATCGTTTTTAGGTGATCGACATGATATGGCTTTGCTGCAAAATCGTTAAAGAATTACTTTGAAGTTTTTCAAATTTCTTTTATGAAATTTCTCCAGTGAATTCAATCGGAAATGTATACGACACACTCTCTCAATTTATGTAAAAGAATTCTTTCAATTAAAATGATTAGAAATATTTTGGCGTAATGTTAAAAGAACGATCGAACCGAGCCTTTATCACGTAGAAGAAGAAGAGAAGAATTAGAGATAACAGATATAGAATTGATATAGCATTTCTGACAATTACCTATAAAGTGCTGTCATCGATATTTGGCAAATATTATTTCAGATGCTCTCTGAAAATATTATTCGATAAGATACGTTTTTCAATTTGGTTGCATCTCTAATGTATCTCAATTTTCAACCACTTGATGTCAAATTTCAATTGTAGCTTTATAATACAATTCTCCAGTCAAGCTGCATTTCATAGACCGGTTTCTTTTTATACTCTACACGACTTGTGGTACCGGGTAAATTAACTTTGTATGGACGTACGTAACAACAGAAAGTTAGACGCCCCTCTTATTATTAGACCGATCGACTTAAAATGATTTTCTGAATTGATCTAAGCTATCTGTCCGTCTGTCTGTCTGATGACTGTGCAAGCATTTTTTTGTTCAAGTTAAAGGCAGTAATTTTCGCAATATTTGATGAAATTTGGTGTACTGACCTGTTTTGACCCAAGGGCCAACGCTATTGAAAACGGTTCGGATTGGTCCATTTTTTCGACTACTCCTTATTTTGAAAAGTTTCGAAACATTTTGTTTTGAAAAGTCGTTATATGGAAAAAATATTGCAATTTTCAATTCTAAATTGGTCTAAAAAAATTGGTTCAGATGGGGCAATCTTTTGAATCCCCTTCGATATAATCGCTTCTATGAAAAAAAATAATTTTTAATATTTCGTGGTGAAAATTAGTTCATAATAGTAAGTTGATATAGAAATCAACTTTATCGAATTTGGACCGCGTAGATCTATTTTGTGAATATCGCCGCATATGAGGACTGTCAGGAAATTGTAAGAAAAAAGTAATTGTTAGTATTTTATGGTCAAAATTTGGCATGAAAATAAAGTGGATCAAATTTGAACCATATGGATCTATTTCTTGGACCCCACTCCATATATATATGGTTACCCGTTCAGAAAAAGATTTAATTTTTAATATTTTATGAGGAAAATTTCAAACACAATTTAGCAATTAAAGAGAGGGAATTTGAATCACATAAGTCTATTTTTTAGGCTCTTATACGGAGAGAAAGTCTAATTTCTAGTCTTTCGTGCCGAAAACTGAGAAAAAATAAAATTTTTACGAAATAAATTGAGTTTGCTTGAAAACAATGTGTAAGTTTTGATGTATTATTACGACAGCAGGCGAATAAAATCGGCGTTGCCCGATCATAATGTTCTTGTTTTTTTTTTTTGTTGAAGGACAAGAAAAGTTTTCACTAAAGTCGATGCCATTGTTGCTAAGATCAATATTTGCAAACTAAAAATCCTAGGGCCTCTACTGGAGACTACCATACTATCATTTGGCTTTCCATGAAATTTGAAGAATAGACAATCGGTAGACATATGATTAAAGGAGTGCTCCGAACAAAAACTATTGCTTTGCGAGAAATGCTAGGCAGCGATTTTGTTTTTAAATAATTATTAAAAGTATTTTTTTTAGATGATACAAAAAGTGTGCAAAATACTTGTTCCAATAAACTGATATAATAACTATATAATACTTGTTCCAATAAACTGAATAATTCCGTCTTCGCCGTAGGATAGCATTACCATCTAATTACAATTTATTGTCTTTCTTAGTAATTTAAGTATTACATGCACATGTTATATATACATACACGTATATATATATATATATATATATATATATATAACAAATATACACGAAGTATACGTATATATGTATATATATATAATGATGATGTCCTACGGACTGTTCGCGTTTCGACTTAAGCCAGTGTTGTGTAAAGAATTCGGCTTAAGCCGATTAAATCCTCTTCTTTCAATAACAAACATAATTTTCGTATATAAGCATCGAAGTGTACCCAAATATTTCTCGATCAAACTTGGCAAGTGAGGTGACTTGCAGATGTCCAATAGTTTGTCTGCCATCCAACTGAAATTACGCATATATTCGCTATTTTTGAAAATGAGCAGAAATGAATGATGAGCGTTTGCCTTTGTATAGCGCCCAAGTGCACAAGTGGGCGGATATGGTATCTATTGAGTAGTAACTTTTCATTTAGTTTGCTTCTCCAATCGCTTTAGCAAAATGAAATTTTCGATTATTATAATCTCTGTTTATATCAAAACATTTTAGAATTTCGAAATACTATAACATGAATAAAATATGTATTACGTGAACGAGGAGTGACTCATGGAAAAACAGTTCATATTGCTAATGTTCAAAAGCGTTAACGCGTGAATAAAAAAAAAATAAAAAAAATTAAGACAATTACATAAATGTTGATGTACTACATATGAATATGTTACTCAGTTTATTAGAGTGACGTAATCGTTTTCATATGTATCTACATAAATCTATGATCGCACAATTATTGATATTTGTTTCGAATGCAATTTTACAATTGCACCCTCACACATATTACTATATAGATATAAATATTACTCACCTTCGAGTCGATACCAATAATCTTGTTGCACTCCTCACAAGTGTTGGCGAATACGTTTTCGTAACACTTGATGCAATACGGATGATCGTCACGTATTACATAACGCTGACCAGTCAAACTTTCGTCGCATTGCCAGCAACAAAAATGACCGGAATGCCAATCCTTGTCCATGGCCTTTGTATATTCGCCACTGAAAATTAACTGAAAGAAGAAGAACAAGACACGTAATCCATTGTTTAGAAATCAAGCCGCTCATATGTTGCATATATATGTGTGTTGCTATAGCGTATATAGAGTAGCGCAGTGTAATCAGTGTTGATTTTTTTTTTTTTTTTTTTTTTT
>KK502402.1:30251-85708 GCA_000688735.1 Glossina austeni
ATATATATATATATATATATATATATATATATATATATATATATATATATATATGTATAACTGTGGTTGTACCTTTGGTTAAGATAAAGGAGTTACGTGTCGTTTGTGAAATTCATTTTTAGGTATATCGAGTAATTTGAATAGAATTTAGAATAAAATGATTAAAAACTGTGTGAATCTTCGTTTCAAACGTTCTGAATATAAAAGTTTCGTTTGGTTTTGTTCGTGAGAGCGATAAGTAGAGAGGAAGAGAGAGAAAGAGAGAGAGAGAGAGAGAGAGAAAGAGAGAGAGAGAGAGAAAGAGAGAGAGTGAGTGACAGAGAGAGCGACAAAGGGAGAGAGAGAGAGAGAGAGAGAGAAAAGGAAGAAATAGTATGCATGTAAAATATATACGAAATAAAATAAAAAATGAGAAGTAAAGGTCAAAAGTTATATATGGAAATGACACGGGTCCGGTCTTTGCAATAAAATTGACTGCGACTTTTATTTAAACATAAATTTCAGACATTTTCAAGTGACATAAAAATGAACTTCACAGTGACCACACGTACCCCTTCTCTTCGTTGGTTTGATCGACTTCCGTTATTTGAACTTCGGATTCGCGACGTTTAGAAGATTTCTTCACTTTTTTTGTCTTCTTAACTTCCGAAACAGTCGTTTGCATAACCTCGACATCGGCCATTTTTATTATATTTTGGAGCGAAGATATCCGGTACTACTGATACGCTTTCAATAATCGAGTAAACTATTCTGGTTCGCGCAAATTGTAATGTGCCGACACACAAATTATACAAATCGTTTATAATGTCCGCGATTGACCGACTAAAATTTTTTGCCTACGTTCCCGAGAGCTTAGCTATGGCTAATGTTAATCGATCGACCGTTTACGCTTGTCCGTGGTTGTATCGTTTTTCCTTAATCTTGTAGCGTTTTTCACTTTCTCGAGTCAAAATTTCAACTGAGGTCGTGTGATAATTAAGAATTCGAAAAACACTTTGGTTTACAACAGTATACGTGCAAACACACGCATACACAAATATTGCGCTTATTTACAGATGTTTTTCTAAAATGTTCTGTTATGAAAATGCTTCTGTTGTATTCACAAGTTGTTGTTGTCGTCGTTGTTGCTCTATTCCTTCGCATTCTCTTGAGATAAATTAGTTTTAAATAGATATACGTATAGGTGCGTGCGTGTGTGTATATATATGTATGTGTGGCTGTGTGTCTGTGTGTGTGTGTGTGTGTGTGTATGTGCCTGCCTGCGTTTGTAAAGTAAGAAGTCAAGTATATTAAATAAACAACAAATATATGCATATATATATATATATATATATATATATTTTTTTTTTTTTTTTTGTTTTTTATATGTGGCTTGTATCATATACGATAAAGTTTAGTGAAAAATCAACGAAAATCTCATCAGCAATGAACTTATGTTGTTTGCTTGCAGACGCTTGAATATGTGTGTGAGAATGTGTTGTTTCATTAAACACAAATAGAACATTCACACATAGCTCAGAATTACCGTTATTCTATTTAAACTTTAACGTAGACATTATTAACAGGGCATTTGTATTTGTATCGCTTGTCTCTCAGAGAGCAACAATCTTTGACCAGAATCGAAAGGATCATTATGTAGTAAGGAAGAAATTGATAATAATTATGTAGTCGTTAAAAGAAAGATAAACATTTTGAATTTTGCTTCACAGCAACCCTATAATGTTAGCGATTCAAGCAAGTGAAAGAAGAACAAAAATACTCGTGCCAAGTGTCTGCAACTTTTCTTCCTCTCTCTTTTCTTTTTTAGTTTTTTGATTTGATTATTTTGATAGAATCAAGTGCGAGTCGGATAACTATGTAAAGCCAAATGCCGCATGTATGAAGTGACACTTCCTTCATGTGTATATATGACAAATACAAGGACATTTTTATTTAGTATTCGAGGAAGCGTCACAAGATATCATTGTATGCATAAATATTTAAATAATAAAAAAGAAATTATTCTTCTTCTTATTGACCAGTTAAAATTAGTCAAAATATAAAAATTGAAAAATATTATTTCAATTATGGATATATCAAGTGATCGGTTACTTTCATTTCCATTTTCGGACTGACTTTTCTGATAATCATGAGTGAATGTTTGTCGGACCAAGTTTCTATAATAATGAGCTGCTAGAAATTGTAAAGTACAGTGTTTTGCCTCTTTGTTCTGCTGTTTTGCAAATCAAACTCATTTCCAACTCAGATCTGTGATCTGTGATTATCAAAATACTATATATAGCTGACCGATTTTCAACATTCCATCACAATTTTCGCGGTTGTGATTCTCATAACTAAGAGCAGTCGATTAAATCGACTTTGAATCGAATGTTGATCGATCAAGAATATATAAATCTACGGTTGTGTGTGTAAATAAAGCAACGAAATTGCATTTTTTGTTAATATCAAGTTAACGGCTCTACACGAAAATAAGTTCTAATAGGTATTTTACTGTAAACCAAAAACATGTAAAAACAAGTGGGACGCGGTACAGCATTAAATAGCATACAGCACTCAACACTTACCCATATATCGACTTTTCAAAATAACGGATTATATGGGAAGTGGTCGAAAAATTTCTAATAGCTTCCGTCCTTAGACCGAAACGCCTTAGTGAACAAAATTTCATTCAAATCTCTCAAAAATTGAGACCTGCAGGTTGAACATAAAAAACAAAAAAGACGGACGGACAAACCAACTTAGATCAGATCACAAAATGATTATGAATCGATCAGTATAATAAAAGGTGGATATATCCTAAGTCGTTCTAGCTGCTACCTACATCCGCACAAATTTAATATACCCTTGTACTACGAGTGGTACTACGAGGGTATAAAAGGTAAGGTATATTGGAAGAGTTTTGCGCTCTACATGGCTATGCTTGTTCGATTTCTTGCATGCTTAGAAAAGTATCTGCCTAAGCTTAAAGCTTATGTTTGACTCAGAAGAAAACAAGAAAAGAAAAAAACTAAAAAGCAACAACAAAAATTCCTAGAGATATTAATTGAAGTCTTTAATTATAATAGGATTTGCTTACATGGCTTCGATTGTGAACACTGGAATATAAATTGAACTTCTCTTCAATGTGTGTGTGTGTGTGTGTGTGTGTGTGTTTCAATTTTATCTATGAAAGCTAAGGGATTTGTTGAATTTCAATTTTAAAAGCAATTATTCCACTAACCGTAGGCATATGGATGGATATATATAGATATGTGTAGGCCTTTAATAAATATTAAAATATCACTTGAAAACTTTTGCTCCATAATCCGAGACATCGTTATATTCGATTCTAATTTTGGATGGGCTTTTTTCGACGAAATGTTAGATAAGATATTTATGTTCTTGCTTATGAGCTTAAACTTAAATTAATGTATAAAAAATATTTTGTTAATTGTGAGCATATGCTTTCACATCTAATTTCTAAGTATCTCCGGAAAATGTCTTTTAAAATCAAAATCTATGGATCTATAATGGATTCCAAATAGCATTTTTTTTTTTTTTTTTTTTTTTGCTCGTCTTTTTTTTTTTTTTTTTTTTTTTTTTAATCTTGACATGGCCAATTTATCGGGAGATGTCCTCTATTCGGATAACATGGTAACAGGATAAGAAAGAAGTGAGGAGAGAGATTGCCAACTGGATGCAGTCTAGCATTGTTTCCACTTTTATACGTAGGTTTTTTTATAAGAAGGAATCAGCGACACAGAGACTGCCAACTTGATTCAATACCTCATGCAGATTAAATGTTTGCGTAGTTGATCCATTGTTGACGCATATTTCTGGATGTCGTAAACAGAATGTGTAAAATAAATGTACTCTCCTAGCACCTTTTTGTGATCGATACACAGAAGAAGAAGAAGCGAATAATAAAATATGAACGATTATTAAAAATCTGAACGAGTTATATATATCTATATACCTATCGTTATCTTCAGTTCCGAGCGAGACGAACTGAAATTATTTATATGTTATTTGTATATATATTTCATGATTTATGGATGAGACTAACCATGACCCTTTTCATGAAGTTTATAGTTGTACTTAATCCTCAACTCTTCGTGCTCCTCGCTGTGCGCTTCTTTATGTGAGAATTTGAATTGACGGTCAAGAAGTAATGCGAAAGCTTTTTTTTAGAAAATAAATTAAGGTAGAGTTTCCTTTCAATTTCTTCGCCCTAATAGCTGCGAACGGGTTACAGGGACTTTTTTTGTAACGGTTGTATTTATGCAAAATCGTCCTGACACTACAACATTGACGTGTGTTGGGTAATGCCTACTTTGCTCACAGCAGAGGAAGGGAGCCATATGCCTATGATTTCACTCTGGAACTCTGGACCCCCTATATAATTAAGATTGTCTCGCTTGGCCACGAGCGCAATGGTTAATCCTTCGAATAACTTAATAAGCATTCATATACAGCGTCTCCTAAATTCATATAAGACATTTTAGACTTTGCCGTACAATTTCACGTTAATGTCTATACGATCGGGAAATAAATCTTGAGTTACTCAGTTCGCACAATTTCAAAATCACCGCACATTTGGAAAATTGAGAGAAACGTTAGAGTACACAAATGTCTGTACTATGCGCTATTCTCTACTTATATACATATATAGTTTTTCTTCTATCAATATTTTCCAGGAAAAAATGATGGCGACATGCCAAAAGCCTAGCGGCGTCAGTTGACAGTACGTCAATACTTAGCATTCTCATATATAATAATATGGAATTTGGCAAAGAATTTGATGTTAGCACCAGGTCAACTGGTTAAAAAGTTGCAATTACTTTAAGTAAAGTATTTGAAATACGTAGGTTCCATAATTTCATTCGCAAACGAAATCGTATTAAATGTATTTTTAAAGTTATTATAATTTTTATTTTTGGATTATGCGAAGAGCTTTCTGTTAAAAATTATACAAATTTATATATGCATAGAGATAATGTATTTTCATCAGCTTGAATTGTTTAATTTATGAGAACGTTTGCACAAACAACAACAACAACAACAACAACAACACGGTAAATAATAAAACAACAATCATAGGAAAAAGAGAGAAAAATTAAACAAAAAAAAAAAAAAAAAAAATATATATATATATATATATATATATATATAAAAAGAAGAAGCAAAAATTAAATCTTCATTGATTTACCTCGACCGACTATTCAATATTGTTCAATGTGTCTAAAGGGTTTCGCTGCATTATTCAAATAAAGAGACATTTTGCATACTGATACATATACATATGAAAGTATAGATCAAAATTTAAAAGGTTGCATTCACAACATCCGGTTTTCGGATTGAGTTCGT
Organism: Glossina austeni; assembly: GCA_000688735.1. Taxonomy (NCBI): domain Eukaryota; kingdom Metazoa; phylum Arthropoda; class Insecta; order Diptera; family Glossinidae; genus Glossina; species Glossina austeni. Next base: position 35,598 of record KK502402.1, read on the forward strand.
ACTCAATCGCTTAAATATTCAGAGTACTTTTTGATCATGTCATGCTATTCAAAAAGGAAAACAAAAAAAAAAAAAAAAATTATGATTTTTTTACTATATGTTTATAAGGGCGGTGCAGTTGCAGTTGCTTGAGAATGTTGTCTGGCTTATGAAGACACGGGAAGCAAATGAACAGACAGTTCAAGTATACCGAAATGATTGCGTATATCCTTGAAATGGATTGAGTAGAAATTTTTCGGTTTATTTATATTTGTAAAAAATTTGTGCGGTTGTTGTGCACACGACACAACGCTCGGTTAAGTGTTGGAGATAAACAATATTCAGATCAGTCAAATCTGCCGTAAATATTGTATAATAAATGAAATCGTCTTATACACCTAAATATTTTTGTTTAAAAATTCTTTCATCTATTTTCTAAAATTTTTTAATGCATAAATACTCCTACACACATATATAACATATATGCATATAGATTTTTAAATATTATATGTATGTATGTATGTATGTATGTGCACATAAATATACTGTTTAAAGGTATGCGCACATATTTTTATTTGTATTTTAAAATTTCCTTCGACTCTCTTTGTTTTTTAACGCAGCATTATTTCTTAGTATGTGTGCGAAACACATTTAGTAAACAATTATTAAATAAAACCAAACATTAAATTATCAATAAGTCCCAGAATATTATGAGGCAACCAAGTGAAAGAACTATAACCGCCTTAAGAGAAATGACGTACACTGGGGAACTTAGTCAGCTCTTTTGACTTATTTATTAAGATTAATAATATATTGGATCAGTTGAATGCGTTCTATTTAATGAGATCATTATAGTACCTGGTGTGGACTTTCATGTGATCAGTTGACCTTTCAAGGTCGACTTTCAGTTTAAATAAATGATGAGCCGGCAAATATCATACACAAGTCGAGAGAGAAAAAAACAGAGAGAGAGAGAGAGAGAGAGAGAGAGAGAGAGAGAGAGAGATGATAACCAAAAAAAGAAGTAAATTTGTTTACAAAATGAAAAATCTTCGTTTATTTCTTCTTTCATAAAATTCATATGCTATTCCTCGCTGACAGTGTGGCCCGGCGGAAGTAATTGAGCCAAGTACAAGTAGTACAGCCACCCCACGATAATCGAAGAGAACTGTTACCATCATCCGGATATTTGATCTTGTCTCACCTTTTGCACGATATTCGTTCAATTCATATCAGTGGTGGCGTGGATCCATCTTCGGTCTCATCTTCGGTAATAATGCTTTTCATGACGTCGGACATCATTCCTTCACAGACATAATTAAAATCGACAAAAACTCATTTTTCTGCGCTAACAAAGCCACTTGTAACTCTACCAACATGGAACTCTATATAGATGCCAAAAACATCGGTACCAACACACACACACACAAAAACCGCATTCCTTACTAATCTAATTGATCGAATAGTATTGTACTTCAAAAATGGATTATATGGGAAGAAGAAGAATCTAGCATACTTAATTTAATTACATATTTCTTTGCAGATCGGTCTTCCTATTTACACGGCGTTTGCTTTGTGCGACTATTTACTTTGCCTAATTATCATTATGGGTAGCAAAGCAAAAATTCAAAACAAATGTTCAAAGTGTCTACAGAAGGTTGTTATAGGAGTTTTTAGTTTCAAACGGGAACGGGCTGAAATAAATCGTAATATTTAACTCATAGATTACATCGCGTGTTTAAAATGACTCACGTGGTTATAGGAATGACCTGTCAGAACGGATAAATGCGATTAGTAAATTTTCTTTTTGTCCCTTAGACGACGACAGGTATAAGAAAGCGTTACTCATCTGTCCGGTAACAATGAAACGAGAATTAATTGTTTGCATGAACGCGTATACACAAGTTGCATATTATTAATAATTTTGTAAAACCGTCCTTGATTTAGTTTTTAAGATAATTATAAATTAATTTGGCAAAAGAAAAATTTCGTTCTGAATGCATTCCTTGCATATGACCTGATAATAAATTGCGGTGTTTTTTTTTTTTTTTTTTTTTTTTTTTTTTTTTTTTTTTTTTTGGTATTTTTTTGGTAAATTCGCGTATACATACGGACGAATCACAAGAGCAATGTGTTCAGACATTTAATGTTTTCGGGGATTATAAACGCATATATTGTGTTTATGGGGAAGTTCCGTCGTTTTTTTTTTTCCTTTTTTTCGAAATGATTTATGAACTTTTAGCAGAAGTTCTTCGGAAAAGCTATAGGCGCCTGCAAATTTTTCCATTGGTAAGCAACGTTTCAGGCTATGGTAAGTTATCTAATAAACGTATCTATTCTCTAATAAGCATTCGTACGAACTTTACTGTTGAAAATACATTTTTTTTTTTTGCATTTAAACATCAATTTTGAGTCCTCTAGCGTTCTTTTTAAAATTGTTAGTGCTCCAACAACAAATACGCAATTGATTGCGAACTATACGCGCAGTCATCGCGCAGTATCGGCTGATGCATAGTGCAAAACGACGGAATTTTCTTTTAATTCTATTGTATTATATGCACATACAAACATACGAATGAAATCACACATACAAAATTGTACCGTTAATAAATTCCGTTAGCTAATGTATTTGAAGGAAAACTTAAATTTGACATCATTGTCTAAATCTGCAGCAATGTGTCCTGCAATTTTGTCAATGAAAAACATATGAACTCGCTTATCGAACTCGAAAAGATGCTTCATCTGGATTCAGTTCATGGTTAACTTAGTTTTTAAAATGAATGATTTTCGTATTTTCGAAGAAAAAAATATATCATAAATATATCATAAAAATGTTTTTATCAGAATTTCTTATTATACTCGTCATATACATCACTTGTGCTATAGGTTATATTAAATTTATACGGACATACGTAAACGCCCAGAAGGGCTGAAAGTAGACTAGCCTTTTATTATAGCGATCGATTTGGAAAATAATTCTCAAGTCTAAATCTGTCTGTCGGTCTGTCTTTTTTTCTTATATTCAATCTAAAGACTGCAATTATGGAGATATTTTGATGAAATTTGGTACACTGACGTGAGTGAATGTGTTTTCGCTCAAGGACGAATACGATTGAAAATAGTAAGGATTGGACCACTTTTTCGACCATTTCCCATATAACGTTTAAGTACTTATAAGCTCTGCTAAATTACTTCAAACATTCTCTTCGCTGTTAAAGGTAGACGTATAACAAGTTTCTTATAAAGATTTTGTAAATAATAATAAATAATTTATCGAAATTTGAATTGAAGCTAAGCTTTATGAAAATATTTTGATTCGATACTTCTCGATATTGTTTAATGTCATTTTCTTGTTTTGCTTATGCTGACTTAGATGAAATTTCAACGTCAATGTCTTCCTCTGCTGTTTTGGTTTCTGCAACATGCATGCCATACGCTTTAGCAATCGGAATTTCTCTTAAAGTCAGTTCGTTTTCGGGTATCGTATCTTTTCTAATTTCCCTTCAAAACAGATTTTGACAGAGTTTACTTAAAATATCCTATAGAAGCATCGAGATGTGTCGAAAACAAAGCAAAAAAAGGGAAGAGAATAATAATAATAATAATAACAAGCGATAATTATTGTTCGCTTATAATCAATAATAGTTTTCATAAAATTATTCTAAATTAATTTCAATGGGTATTATTTACATTCGATTTGATTAAAAGACTCTGCTATTTATAGAAATACTAAAAAAAAAAGAAACTAAAAGAAAAAATCGGTCAACTCATTCACATTCAATCATAAATCGTTTGCACACGACCAAAAGTAATTAAATATAATCATAGACGCACGTAAGCAGACCAGATCATAAAAAAGAAATAACATACACAATAACAAAAATTAAGCAAGATACAATTCTCTCTTGATAAGAATTTTGGATACCCATCAGTAACTCTAACAGAAATAAAAGAAAAATCACTTGTTGTCGAATAGCGAGTCGTTGTTACGCCAATTATGCGATTGAAATCAGTTTCGCATTGAATTTGTATTGAAAATGACCTTGCGAAGCATTTATACTAAATTTTATTTCTATTATTGTATAAGTTTTGAAAGACGATGTTTTGAAATTTTATTTTTTATTTTTTTATCATGAATCACCCTACGGATGTATGCAAAGTTCAGAAGGACTTGAGATAGACCCATCTTTTACTATACCGATCGATTCAGATCATCATTTCTGAATTGATTTAAGCTTGTCTGTCCGTCTTGTTTTCTTATGTTTAGCCTGCCTGCAAACCGTAATTCCGTTGGAAAATCTTTACACGAATAACTATAGGACGATATAGGGTATTTAATGATCAGTCGTGGTCTCTAGTGTTTAACAATTGTGAACCGATTTGCCTTCAGATCTCATCCTTTTCCATATCTTGTCAGTGCAATTCAAATGAGCAACGATGTAAATCCATTCTTAACTTTCGATTCCCTATATTCTTAAACATTTCAATAGAGAGGATATGACGGTGATTTCTTTACGCAAGTGAACCCGGACGCAGATTATGTTATTAATTCTAAAGCTTAAATCCTTCACTTCTTATATGTGCATTTCTTACTGCTTCTACTTTAATGGATATTAAATTTGCGAAATATTTCTAAAGTTAACATTAACGCTATGTACAATAGAGAACTCGGCTACTATAGAAAATATAACGGAGACTTTAACTTTTGTATGTTCCTGATCAGCATAATATTTTTAGCGAATTTATTTGCACTCTGAAAATTGTTTATGGAAATCTTAAAATCTAAGAAATCCATCTATATCTATATATAAATAAGTCCAGTCCCCACTAAACAAAAAAAAAAAAAAAAATACAAAATTTTAATTAAAATTTTAAATGCTTGCAATCTTAACATCTTGGCAAGCGTTGGTCCTACGATTTTACACAAGAATCTAACAGTGTTTGCTAAAAGCACGTGGCGCGCATCGGCCCTTGAATATCTTCAGTTAACCCAAAAGTTTTGCAATTATTCTTGTTGCGTGGAAGCTACTTACTCTACGTCATGGGTTAACAAATGAGAAAAGAAATGTACTCCGAGACCAGTAGCGATCAGCAAAGTATTTAGGGGAAGTGTTCTGAAAGGTTGCAAAATGCAACCTTTGGGTAAAAGAAGATATAGGAAATTATTGATGTACTTTTGTAGGTGCTTGTATGCGAACCTGAGATTTAAAATTAATAATATGTGGACATATTTATGAATGTTATATACGAATCTACAATATATTTATTTATTTATTTATTTATAAACTTTGACACACTTTTGTGTTTTCAATGTCTGTTGTTGTCAGAAATGTAAAAAGATGATGGTTGCGTTACCCTCACTCCATACCATCACAGTTGAAAGCAGTGCAGTGACAGCACATTTTCTATAGCATTTTTTGTTTTTTTTTGTTTTTTTGGCAAATTGACAGAAAAACATGAAAAAAAGTGACAGTCATTATTGATTCATTTCAAGTTGAAAATAAAACACAGAAAATCCTATATACAAACGTATTATATATGGTTAAAATATATACGTAACTTATTTTCGGTACGAGTGCCTCCATAGCAATTCACTTCCTATTCTATATAGATTATATATATATATATATATATATATATATGCAAGAAAAAGTAAAACACATAAATGTATTGCAAGAAATGAAAAAAAAAGATCGGTTTTTTAAAGCTTTCAACAAAAAATAATCATAAAAACATCTGAACGGACTGGACTGAATTCTTAAGAAATGCTAGACTTCGTTGTGCCCCATAAAAATTAGGATATTTTTCTAAGTTTACACGAAAACAGCGAAATAAAAAGATTGATTAATATGCGAGTTTTTACATATAAAAGTACAAGTGTTAAAGTACAAAAACAACTTCTTATAGTTTTTTTTAAGAAGAACAAAATAGAGACAGCACTGAATCTCTTTGAAAACAATGCCGCTTATATGCTACATAATGGCGTATGTATATCTTTTGTTGTACTGATCGATACAAAGTGACCTTTTGAATTGGCCAATCCTTGTCTATCCGTATGTCCGTCTTGTACTCCTTTGCTCAAACTGCAGACAGCAATTTTTTAGATAATTTGATGAAATTTGTTGCACCGACGTATCTTGACTCAAGGACGAACAGTATTCAAAATGTTTTGGATCGGATCATTTTTGTGACTACTTCCCATATAACGCCTTATTTTGAAAAATCGTTGTATATATATATATATATATATGATTAACTGTATTCATCGAAGTGAAGGCCATATTGCTTTTGTCTGCCTTTGTTTGGCTTCTTTTAGAGTGTCACTACTATACGTCACATTTTTGCATCTACAATAACAAACGGAAAATGTTCTGAAGATATATTACAAATCTAGTGATCATCGATCCATTCGTTTTTCGATTGATTTAAAAAAATCGCATTGATTTAATTTTTTTTTTTTTTTTTTAAAAGCTCGTTATTAGCTACAAGGTCGACAAAATTTTAATTTATTGACGAAATCTATTGCTGCTCCCTATTGAAGCTTATTTTTCGGCTGTAGTTAAACTTAAAACCGGAGGAAAATTGATGGGGCCAACTGTACAGTGACCTTGAAAAGCTTGATTTCGGATAAGCGCGTTTAAAGTCTCGAGTTTCCAGTTTCAAGTTTGAGAAAATTTGTGTTTTACTTCTAATCTCTACGGTTGACGCTATGGTTGACGGTGTATTTCTACGGGCTTGGCAGGTTTGTGTTTAACTTCTTTTTTCTAAACCAACTTGTTTGGTATGCAAGCTATGCGTGGCATCTCATACAACCATTGCCACCATAGGGCAATGTTCGGGCTGCCGATTTTCTAGATCATTTAAATTTTTTTTTTTTTGTTTGCTTTTGAAAGCTGAGATGTTCTTACTTTATGTTGTAGAATGGCCCTCAGTTTTGGGAAATGTAAATGCTTTCACGAAGTTTAAAGTCGATGTCTTTATTTTTGCAACTACGAGAGTGTGTCCAACAGACATAACAGAGAAACATCCTTAAATCGACCTAAAGATATATTTACTTTAGCGGATCTCTGAAGCTTCCTTGTGAGAGTTGTCAACGCTTTGACGAAATGAACATACCTTCATCTTTGAAGTGTGAGTATAAAAACGCGGCAAAAATTACGAGATAATATAGCACTTTAAGGAAGCGCATTACTAAGGGTTACTCTAAGGGTTATCGAAAACTTATCATTCGAGGGCATTAGGGACTGTACAAAGGCGGACGCGCTTGAAAAGCATTCACTCGAATGAATTATGCTCAATAGGTTAGATATTCGGCCCAAGTCGACATCACTAAGCGTATAGAAACAAAAGAGAAGACGCTGCAAAAGTAGCAAAAGTAGACGATGATGAGGTTTGAATTTGACACACGGTCAAGTCGAAAACCTTAGGTATGTGTTTTGACGCATCGCAAAGAATTCTATAGAGAATCGCATGAAAATCTTTTTGTGTATTTATTTAGTTTACTAAGTATTTAAGGCATGCCAAATAATATGGATTCTGAAATGTTTAAATACGATATGCATATGAAATGATTTCGCCTCATAAATGATTTCGCCGATTTTAAAATGTACTTAATTACTTTAAGTAACTGAATGTTTTTTTCCTGCATTACGTACTTTAAATGAGTGAAGAATTTCTGTTATACCGACTGACTCAAGTCAATAACACTTTGCATGGCACGGTTACGTAACTCCCATATATATATTCGATTTTGCGTTGTGTATGCAAAGTTTTCAAAATTATTATAAAATGTAGCATACATTAGGGCACGAACAATATTAAAATATTTTCACTATGCAGCCTAATAACTTTTTCTATTTGCAATTCTTCTTCTCGTATAAGAATGTAAAAAAATAAATAGAAAAAAAAATTTTAATTTCCTTGTAAAATAAAGAAGTATACGTCATAAATATGAAGTCACCTATCTCTATATCTGAATTATGAGGCAAAAAAAAATATTAACCTGCATGTATGTAGTAATTTTCTCATTTCGCTTGTGACTTCTCATGTATATTAACAAATGCACGATTTGCTGAGCTTTTCCGTACACGAATCGATACGAAGTTCTTAATGCCATTTTTAATCGTATCCTGATTCTTACAATAAATGAAAAACTGAAGAAGGGATTAAAAAAAAAAATTCCATTGGGTTTTGCTTAATACAATGTTCAAGCATTTACCAAAGCAATAGAAAAATATTTTGCGAAAGGACTCTATTCGATTCGGGTGTTAAATATCCAAAGTTCGTTTTTTCACATATATATTTAATATAACCTCTTCGTTTTAGTTAGGAATCAATATTAAACACAATATTTGCTTTCGTTTCATTTAATGTATTTATCTCTAATTAATAAAACTAAAATAATCAACTTGTTGCTGTTGTCTGTTACATTTCGTATGGGTATGTATGCGTGTGAGAAGGATTCATACAATATTGACCACATCACTCTCTGTTGTCTGCTGTGAATTTTTACTTTATTTGACGTTTTGTGCATCTACTCATACAAGAGTAAAATACCTTGATCTAGATGCGCGTGTACATGTATGTGTAATTATGTGGGCAGATGTATATATATATATATATATATATATATATATATATATATATATAGAGAGAGAGAGAGAGAGAGAGAGCAAGAGAGCCATTTGCATATCATCACAATATATTGTTTGGTGTTTGCTGCGAATGCGACGCGTTTTGCGGACGGGATGGGACAGGAATATTTGTGCATTTGCTACAGTGAGTTTCATGATCATGTCTATAAAAAAAAAGTAAAAAAAAAAAATAAATAAATAAATAAATAAATAAAAACAAATTTAAAAAAATAATTAAAAGAAGCTTATAAACAAAGTGTCATACGTATAAATATACAAAGAGTATTCTAAACAAAGAACGTTATGAGGATAAAAATTATGTTATTCATGTGGTGAAGAGAAATTTTAACGAAACTGACTAGGAACTGTTATTATAACTTCACGAAAAACGTGAACACGACACTCTATGAGACAATCAAAGTTACTTGCACGGTCGAATTAGAAGAGCGGATAGAAATTTGCATCCTTCAGTATATCCAGTGTATCAAGTGCATTACGAGGTGCATTCGTGTTAGATAGATTTTCGGATGCAGTAACATTAGCCCCAGCAGTTTCAATTGCAATTGCATTTTCTTCATTCTCGTCATTCGTTGTTTTATTTATCAGGCAATCAATTACAGGGTTTACAATCGTGTGCGATTGTTCCGTTTCATTTGTAATTGGAATTTCCTCTTTTGGCAATTCGTCATTGTGTTCCGCATGACTTTCCATTGTTTCGTTAAAGATGTCCTTTACTTTCTTACGCTTTTTGGTCTTTTTGCTCTTAGTAGCTTCTTTGTTTTCTATAGTCTCGTTCGTTGCATCATCAAACTCATACCCAATGCTACCTCGGGGAGAGAATGGACTGACAGGAGTGTCGTTCGAGAGACTACTCTTTGAACTACGACGCGAACGAGATTTTCGCTTCGGTGAGTCAGTTTCCAATTGAATACTACTGCTGCGTCTACTGTAGGTGGCCTGATATTCCGAATCATCTTCTTCCATATTTAGAATTTCAGTTATAGTTTTCGAGTCCTTACATAATTTTTTTTTTGTTTTCTTTTTTTGTTTTGGTTTCTCTGGCTCCTGGTCAACATAGGGCCTAATCGCTTTCGTCTCTGAATCTTTATATTTTTCCTCTTGTGCTGCGCCATTTTCAAAAGGTAATTCTTTTTCTGAACTTTGATTAAAATCGCACACATTTTGTTCCTCGCCATCTAATGGCTTTATATCGGCTTGCTTCTCTTCAGTTTCATTTCGTTGACTTTTTTCTACAATCTGGTTTTCATTTTCTGGCGATGCGTCTCTTATAATGTCGTCGTTTTCTTTCAAAGCGATGTCATCGTCCAATTTGAAATTTTTACGCCAGTTGTATTCTTTTTTCGGCTTATAATTTATATCGTCATCCATTTCATTGCTGAGAGATTTGATAGTAGCGAGTAATGGATTATAACCACGGCGCGAACGCGCAGAGTGTAAAGCGTTATCTAAGCAAAGTACATCTAATTGTCTACAATCTTTGTCCGTTGAGTTGAATTTGTATTCAATATCCTTTGGTTTTGGTTTTTCCATTCCACGCATATTAGCTGGTAAGACGTGCTCATCGTCGTTATCGTCAGTGTTTTTCATAAAATTATTGGACATTTCTTGCAAGATTGTGTCGTAGTCACGCAATATGCCCGACTGTTTCCGATTTTTCACAGCTTCGTCATAAATTTGATTTATAGTAACAGAGTCTGAGTCATACGATTGGGCGCTACTATCATCGCCAACCGCTCCACTTTGTTCTTCTCTGGCATTTAACAGAATATCATCCACATTCACCACCGCCTCCCAATCGCGAGCTTCCCTGTTTGCGTAGCGATCCATCTCTCTTTCGGCCTCTTCGCATTCAGATTGTTCATGATGGGACTCTTCAGCTGGCCCACGTTCGTTAAAATCTGAAATGTCTTCGTCAATTTCATCTTCAACTTCGACAACAGTTTGCCTTTCGTCTTCGCTGCCATTTGTGTCATCTTCTTCATAATCGTCGTGAACAACATTTTCAGACTGGATGTCACGCTCCAATTCAACTCCATTTATATTATCTTCAGAATCAAGTTCAGAAACCTTAACGTCTTTGTCTACTTGCAACTTCAAGACTTTTCTTTCTCCGCCGTAATCGCTTGGTGAATCAATATTTTTAACATCAAACGTACCTATCTCTTCGCCATAATAGTCCTCGCTAATCCATGTTCTAGAACCACTCTGTGTTCGAATCTCCACTTGTTGAATGTATACGTATTCATCGCTAGGATAATCCTCAGTTGGTTGTTCATCCTGGTACAGTGAAAACCTTCGAAAATGGTGATATTCCTCGGGATCCATAAAAAGATCTGGATCATGGTCTTGCAATTGAATCATTAGATCAGGCTTCTGTATAATAGCTGAATCGGATGCTCTCCGATCGTGATCAAAAAAATCAACGTTTAAGTGACGGGAAAAATCTTTAAAATTTTCAGATGTGCTACCCATTTCATCAAGTATTTTATCTTTTAATTCTCTAATTGCTGCTTCCGCTTCAATAGCAGCCAATCCTTGCAATTGCTCCTCGGCTAAAGGAGAACGACTTTTGCTTCCAGAACGTCGAAATTCAGCATTTCTACGGCGCAATTTTTCGTATTGATCTAAAGACCTTGTTGTTGTTGTTGTTGTTGTTGTTACATCTGCGTCATAAACTTTCGGTATAGCTCCCGTTTTATTTGATTCAAGTTTTAACGCAGAGGATTCGTCACTGTCGCCTGACGTAATTAATTCATTTAAAATTATATCCTGAATTTTACGTTTTTCAGCCGCGTTGGGATATGCCAAAGGACCTTCAGGTGTTGGACTTGAAGAACGTCGAAATTGCGCTGTTTCTCGCCGTAATGATTCAAATTCGCTACCCAAGTCCATTGATTCTCCCGCATATGTAGAACGCCGAAAACCTTTAGCCAACATTTCAGCCTTGATGCGTTCTACGTCTCTTGCTTCTTCTGACAAAGTGCGATCATAATCTGGAGTTGTTGAGGGGTGATAAACGGATTTTTCTTCATTAGTAGGCGTATGTTCCAAATTTTCATTTCTTGAGCCCTCCTCTGTTTTATTGCTATAGTTCAAAGGAGGCAAGATTTTAAGTTCCGTTTCTTCAGAAGCATTTTTAAGTTTCTCGAGAGCCTCTTGATCTAAAAGACGTTGTTGCTGTTCATCTAAAGTGTTATTAATATCTAACTCCGGAGATAATGATCGTGATGGAGTACGTGACCGGGAATTACAACGATCACTAATATTGCCGGCAATGTATTGTTCTTCCCTTTCAGTAATTACGTCAACAGCTGCTGTTGTGGGAGGAGCAGGGCTCCTAGATCGTGATCGACTCCTGTCGATGCGTAACGATTGTATAAAATTCTCCATTTGTTCGCGAGAACAATCTTCATCATCATCCTGATTGGTCGCTGTTGCCTGGTCTGTAATTTCTATTGATATCGTGGGCTTCGTATCAGAAAGAGGCGAAGAACAACTTTCGTTTCCGCGATCTGCTGATTCGGCCGATTCAATTAAAATACAAGGCATGTTGATAATTTGCGATATTTTGGATTCTGTTGCGGTAAGCGCTTCATAAAACTCGTCATTTTTTTGGATAAGCTTACTTCGACGATGTTCTAAACTACGCTGTATATTGTCAGCGGTTGGTAATGGGGAATGAGATCTTGATCTGCATTTATCTGAGCGCAGCGATTGTACTAAAAGATTAATGTTTTCCTTTGAAAAGCTCTCGTCTTCTGTAAGACTAGCTTGTGGCTTAGGTAACATTTGGGACTCTATAAGTTTCTCTTTAATTTCTTCATTATGTTTAACTAATTTATTTCGTCGTGCTTCTAGGCCTCGTTGAATATTATCGGCTGTAGGCAGAGGCGAACGAGATCTCGACCGTGATCTGCAACGTTGGGCTCTTAGACTTTCAACTAAAGAGTTGATATCGTCGGAACCGATTTCCTTCTCATTACTGTCGTCCATGTTATTCACGATAGGTACAATCTTTAGTTCTAAACTATCATTGGGAATGTTGCTGAACTCTGCACTCTGCATATTTATTTCATATTCCTTTTGAATTTTGTCAAGAGATTCAAGAAAATTTGAAATATTTTCTGGCGTTATTTCGGTGTTGGCATCTGTGTCATCGTAGATTTCTATAGAGGAATTGCCAGCGCCTTCAGCATTGAAGTCGAATGACACATTTTTAGGTCTTGGAGAATTAGTTTTTGGTGTAGGGCATGGAGAGTTTGCGTTCGATGGATTTCTAGAAGTTGATCTTGAACGTGATGGATTAACTGAAGCGGAAAAATCATAAAAATCGCTTAAGCCCTCCATAATCAAATCATGTTCATCTCTCCAGGGGCCGAAATCAAAAGTTGGTTGTACTTTAATAGTTGGGGGACTTACGGTTGTGGCTGAGGGCTCCATTTCACCTCCATGAGGAATTAGGTTTAAGCCAGGGTAAGCAGAAGTTAGAGGAGAAGATGAACTTTCCTCCGTTACCTGGGAGATTGAAAGTCAAGCGTTCATAGCAACGTAAAAGCATAGCATTTAATAATATTTGTAAAATTATAAGAACTCATTGAACACTTTAAAAATAAAAAACTTACGTTTGCTTTTTTGCCTTTTCCTGTAGCATCTTCTTGAGCAGATTCTTCTATATGCCGGTCATCCTGCAAATTGATAAGTGATTTTAAAATTTTCTGCTAAGACTTGAAATCATTCAATACTTACCGTTGTCGATTTGCCGGTTTGCTTTTGCAAATTGGTTATAGCTTCCACATTCTGTGTTTGAGTGGCATCCTCAAACGAAGATGCACTTGGTACATTTGTGGCAGTCTCAAAGGTTTGTTCACCGCTAGAAGTGAGTCGTTCCAGATCAATTTCTTCTTCGTCTATGGAAAATGCTTTCTCTCTTCTCCAAAATTCCGTTTCTTTGTAGGGCGCTTGCATTACTTCACCCCACGGATCAACTGTCTCTTCGCCTAGTCGCTCTAAAGAACCAGTTGAGCTTTCTTCACTTGCTTTCGAATCCTTAACTGGACTGCGTTTATGCCGCCTGTGGTGGCCTTTCACTTTTAAATTAGGTTCGCTGGTGTACCTTATAGGTGTGAAATCGCTATCATCCTTGTTTTTCATTTCTTCTTCTTCTAAAGAAGTAAACATTTTCAACTCTTCTTCACGTGATGCGCGAGAGTCACGAGAGGAGTTCGAACTACCACTGGACCGACGTTTTTTAAATGCTCTTCGACGTCCTGAACCATCCTCACGCACAAGGGGTCTATGTTTTATACCGTCAAGAGAACGTAAATACTCTTCACTGTATTCTTGTTGGGAAGTATTGTCTTCGCCTTCAGGCCTTTCACGTTCACTATCAGAATATTGCAATTGTTCGGCAATGCTAGCGGCGGTTATTTCTTTCGATGCTTGAGCGCTTAGTGGTAATTGTTGGCTTATGTTATCTTCAGCTATTTCTGGAAAATGTAGCGCTTTTGGAGTTGCGGCATATGGCGTATCTTGTGTTTGCGACAGCTGAGTTTTTACAGTTTGCGTTAACGGTTTAAAAGGATCATCTGTATTAAGAGGCTTTATAATCTTCTTAACGCATGGTTCCTCGATTACTGGCGTTTGTGGGGCACTTTCAAGATTTTGTGTTAATTCACGTTTTTCTACTGCCTCCAACATTTGTTTTTGCAACTCAGCCATTTCCTTTTCAGCTTCCAAAAAAAGGAGGGCGTTTTGATCGATAAGCTTTTGCCTCGATTCTCGATCTTTTTCGATTTGAAAAAGACGTTGAGCCTCTTCATTATCATCGGACTCTTCCGATAATAGAGCTTTAGCTTCTAGAATTTGTTTTAAGAGTAGGTCTTCTTTTTTTTCATCCCCTCGTTCTGTCGCTAGTGCACCGCTCAGATGACGTTCGTCCTCTTTAGGCTCGTCACTGCCAATATGAGTCAATTGTTTTTCAGCCAGTTCCTGATCTTTTTCATATTGTTTTTCAGCTTCCAAGAGTCTTTTGAAATTCTCTTCTGCCTCCAGTTTATCTCGTAGGCGCTGTTGTTCCACTTCTATCGCTTTTTGTCTTTCCAACTCTTCTTTTCTGCGTGCTTCTTCCTCGGCCTTCTTTTGCTGCTCTGCTTGTTGTTGTTTTTCTAATTCCTTACGTTTGCGATCATTTTCTAGGGCTTCTTGTTCTGCTTGTTTCTCTTCCTTAAGCTTTTCCGCTTCGATAAGTTTTCGAGCATTTTCTGCATCTTCACGTTGCTGTTGTGCCAACAAGGCTTCGGCCTTTTCAAGTTCTTTCTGTGTTTGCTCTTTTATTTTCTGTTGTCGCGCTAACTCTCCTTCAAGTTTTCTACGACGTTCATCTTTTTCTCCTTTCTTGCGATATTCGTCGCTTAACCGGTCTATATCCTCTTGCCCTGGATCTATTCGAAAACCATCCTTATAGAGGACGCCGTCTTTCATCGCATTAGTTCCGGCATTGGCCTCTCTATTACTTGCATCAATCAGCTGATTCCGCATGTTCTCTTGCAAACGACCCAACTGCTCGGCGTCATTTATGCCTAAGTCATCGTCATGATTGCACGACCAGTGATAAAGATGACGTACCACATAAAGAAATTCAATGGCACCTATATAGCCAATGACTAGTGTAAACACTAAATCACCAATGCCCGCAAATAAATCGCCCATTGTTATATTGGTTGCAAAGAAATTATCGAATGCGATGCGTAGATGCAAAGATTCACAACAATTGCATAACCAATAAATAATTGACGATTTTCAATGAAATTTGCGTATAAAACTTTAAATAGAACTGAGGCTCCAATTGTGGCGGCAATAATTCGGTTCGCACATAAACTCTGAACACTATTTTGAACTGAGTTCTATTGAATTTTTATATATATGCACATTTGGATTATATAAAATAATTTCACTATAATGTCGATTGTGTAATTTTGTCACGAAACATGCAAAACTTACTCACACGAAGAAAACAAACTCACAAAATTAATTATGATGGCCACCTGAGTTTTCTGGTGCAGCAAAAATGCGCTTTCACGTTTTATTTTTTTTAAGTAATAGGCAAATATTATTAGGAAAATTGAATTCCTTACGTACTTCGAACACTTTCAAGAATTGAATTAAGACTAACTTTTAGCTAAAAATAATAATAATAAAGATGACGGTGACGGTGACGGTGATATGGTGTTGATTTCAACAGATTGAGCACTATAGTGAGTGTAGAAATTGTTAGCTAGCCGGACGTCGAGCAATCAACCACCACCAGTATTCAGTAATTAGTAATAAGCGAGCGGTTCTATTGATATCGAAGATGTTTCGTGTTAATCGATCGTTTTGCAACTAATCAATCCAAAGTAATTTTGGCAATTGATTGAAGGAGCAATCGTTTCCGCGCGGTCAATTAGAAATTTAAAGCGCAATCAAAGAAAGTTCACGTAGAAAAAAAAAAAAAAAAAACAACCATTAAAAAGAAGAAAAAAAGAGACGACAATGAATCACTAAAGAGTGTATGTGTGGGTAATTTTCACTTGGAACGTGTAAAAAAAGCTGACGAAAACTTAAATATCAACACACTCGAATAAATTGAAATGAATTTCGTTTTCGTTGTGTATAAAAAAAAATTCAAAGAAAACTAAAATAAGCAACGATCCCGAGATATAAACGTTGCGTTTTCTGGCTAACAAATGCCAATGAAAATAAAATATTTCAGTTGCACCTTCAAATGCTTTAAGAAAATACGCGCATATATATATATACGCACACACAATACATATACGCGCAAAAAATCCTCTGCACAAAATTAACCAAACTGACCGACGTACGTCATTAATGTTTAATTATTTCTGTTTACACTTGTATTTTATATATGGACATGTCTAAGATTTTCATTTGATTTCTCTCTAGCTTGCATTCTATTTAATGCGTTAGTATTTAAAAACAAACGAGAAAACGACAAAAAAAAAAAAGACTTATTTCGTTTTATTTTGTGTTTGGTGACCTTAAGCAAGCAAAATTTTTGACGACAAACATTTTGCGTTGCTGTTGTGTCGATTTGGATTTGAAATTCTAAAAAAATTTGCTACTTGCTTTCATACCCTACATCACATCTATCATGACAGTGTGACACGCAGTGTTCACACACACATACTCAGTAGTTACGAGAATTCAACTAATTAGCATTATTAGGAGACATACATTTTCGTTCGCACACATATTGTTCTCGACAATTTGAATTCCGATGAATGAGAAATGAAGGAGGGTGTGAAGTTATATTTACAGTCAACGCAGGCGAAAAAATTGCGACAGCGCTCCTACAACGTGCTACTCTTATAACGCGGTTATGTGGGATAAGAAGACGATGAAACCAAAAACAATAATAAGACCCAATTGCCTATATACATGCCTATATACGGCCGATCAAATAAAACACCTTAAATGACTCAAAATTTATTTAAGAACTCCTTTTGTAATTCTTATCTCGGCGATGGAAAACTATACGATAAATAAAATCTGCCTTTAAAAGTTTTGTGGTTCTTTCTTGAAAACGCTGAGTGCCACGACCCGAAACTAGCTCATCCAAATGTAAAAATTGTCTTCCTTCCTCCTAACTAACTGAACGTCGTTAATATAACCTTTCGACCAATGAGTGCTTCACTCAACTTTCAAAATGTAAGACACACGCCGGTTTTTCCGAACCATTTCCCGCTAATTCCGCTAATTAGAAAGTGATAAAAATAAAAGTGCGATCAGGTTACGCGGAAATGAAACCATCAACATTTAGTATATGTTGGAAACCTCTTTTGCCTCAAATGTTGCGAGCAAGAGATGCTATTTCACTCCCACAATTGCAGAAATTTTGATTAAACGGCGGAAGAAGAATTTGAATAAACCATCAGGATGTCTCATCAGGAAGACTTCAAGAACGAAGCTTAGTTCAAAAAATACTGATGGAATTAGTTGATGCATCTGCACCTTCAATGCATGATGAGAGATCAAAATATGGAAAGCGAGTGGGTGCCTCAAAATCTCAAGTTATATTGATGATCAGAAGTAAAAGTTCATATCGCTCATCGCTGATCGACGCAATGGCGTGCAGCGCAAAGTAAGTTAAAAACTGCTTAGAAGCTACACTCAAAATAAACCTGAGGGTTTGTCAAGTGGCCCGTCGAAGGACGAAGAGTTAGGCTAGTCACATTTGAAAGCGAGGATGGGTATGAAAAGCGTTCAACACACATGGAATTATGTGCACGCACGCAATTTCACGCAATTTTCTTGGTTTGGTTGGAAAACAGTTTTCTAATTTAGTTTGGTTTGGTTTTAGTTTGATTTCTTTTTCCTTGTCCGTTTCCCTGGACGAACTTTTCGATTCAATGAAGATAATTTTATTATACTTAACATATTCTATTGCCTTTTGTGTGTTCACGGTGCACGTGCATCACAGTAACTTGACCGACCCTTCGAGAATGTAATTTTCATAAAAACGCAGAATGAATCAAACTGATGATCAAATGATTTTACTAAGTTCCGAGCTTCTCTCGAGACGGTTCCCATATAACGTGATACCAGTCAATCTGATTGACTTCTACTAATTCTGAGTAAGGGGATACGGATTGATCGCGTTATAGGAAAGTTGACTGTAAATGTTCTTAGGAAAGACAGAACCCAACACATTTCAACCGATTAACCGAGTTCGGTTAAATGAAGTCGCGGAAGGATTCAAATCAATCTGTTACTTAAAGTAGAACTATTTCAGAATTTTTCTAAAAAATTATATAAACAAACTATGTCTTTATGTTAATTAGTTAAAATTTGATATGAAAAAGTTTTTCCACTAAATTAAATATGAGATTGAAAAGGCGAAAGTTTACTTCATTCATTAGTGTGGCCAAACCAAGTCCTGTAAAGAAATGACACTAAATTTACATGGATCGTTGATCAACAAACAATTTCCAATAGTGTGCAATATTCATACGGTTTTCCTCAGAAAAATATTTGTGGGAACTTTGAGTATCTTTTCTACATGGACCAATCACTATCGGAATGACGAGCAAATTTTCAAAATCCAAAAAAATGTTGTCCCGAGTAAAACTGAGCATAATATACACATATTTTGAAAGATGTTTTGCGTCGACTCAATGCTTTCTGCACGCCGCGCAATGAAGACGCCGTCGAGTCTTTGCAGCATTTGGTGAGTGGTATGGTATGGCGATCCTCCTACTTTTATCGCAAGATTGCTTTCCCTTCATACATACGTTAGATGTTATTTTCAATGTTGTATAAAGAACAAGTAAAAGCACTATAATGTGGCACGGACCAACATTAAATATACCCTACAGTTATCCATATATTGACTTTTCAAAATAAGGCATGAACCCTTTTCAATAGTGTTCGTCCTTGGAGCAAAGCGCCTCAGTGAACCAAATTTTATAAAATGATCTGAAAAATTGGGTCGTGTAGGTCGAACATAAGAAAACAAGACAGACAAGTGATGAGTGATGTAGGATATAAAAATCAATCGCGATACGGATCTACGATGATTTTTAAATTGAATGTGAATTTTTGGCAAAATAAATTAATTTCAGCGTAAAGAAAGTTCTGCATTTTTTTTATTTGACCAAAGTCTCCTATTCGCGTAACACGTTGAAGGTCAGAGATAATTGACGAAAACGAAAAAGAGAAAGAGAGATAGATAGATAGAGCGGTGGTAATAACAGTCTAATGCGTGCGAATATGGATAAGTGTTATGGATCTATCGATTAACGACTCACTATAGCTACGGCCAAGTAAACTCTACTGTAGCACTTGAAATTTGAATCCGCGCACACTGACTTGCAAGCCGCCATTCTTATCTACTCAACTACTATTGCAAATTGATCATTGGACGAAAGGTTATCTAAGCCCACATCCAAAGAACCAAAATCAAAAAGAAAGTAAAATATTGGCCAAAACTGCATTCCATCAGACGGAAAAATGATAAGAAATTTTCCACGAAGTAGATTTTCTTCAAAAGAAAAACAGGAATTTAAACCTGTTTTTTTTTTTTTTTTTTTTTCTTTTTACAATGAAATCTTAATCTCTTGATTTTTGCAAAATCACCATTTTGTCAATGTGGAAAACTTCCACACGAAGACGAAGGTCTGACATTCCTTTTTACTGTAAGTGTTAATGTTTCGCTATGCAAGTGTAAATATGAATTAACTCTAAAATTGCGCATAACTTTCGATCATTTTCCCCGATAAAATTACTAACACTTTCAACTACATTCACATTCTAATATAAATTGTAATGTTCATGTATCTGAAAATGTTTTAATTTTAATTAGGTTTTACTTGTGAGAGAGAGAGAGAGAGACAGAAAGAGAAAGAGAAAAAACAAGTAACTTTTAAAAAAAAAAAGTTTTGTCATTTGTTTACGTTAAACATGGCCGAGCAGCGTAAACGCGTATAATCAAAATACAATGCATCAGGAATTGATGACAAGTCAGATTTCTATAGTTTACTTTGCGGATGCATACAACGGAAGCTTGGAAGCACTTGGGGATAAGCCAGCCTTTTATTATACCGATCGACTTAGTATCGCTTTCTGAATACGCCTAAGCTTGTCTCTCCCCCTGTCTGTCTGTCTAATGTCTGTTCACGTATTTTTGCATGCATTTTTTCGAACTGTAGATTGGAATTTTGAAAATATTTTGATGAAATTTGGTACATCAATATGTACCTACTGCCTGCCTCAAGAATGGACCCTATTGAAAGTGCTTTGGATCGAATCACGTTTTCGACCACTTACCATATAGTGCGTTATTTTGAAAAGTTACATGTGTTACATGTGTTACATGAATAATTGTATTAAGCGACGTTGTGTAGGGTATTTAATTGTGGGCCCTGGCCGATTATAATGTTTTCAGTTTGTTCTACTATCATTTCATGGAGCACTAGAGATCGAACCTGAATTTGAGTGCTTAAGAGCTTAAGAGCGAACTTTCAAATCATTCGAATCTGCGCATAGCTTTCGAAACAGTATAAGTTGAAAATTCAGTTTATGCATACTGTGTGTGTGTGTGTGTTACTTTGATGTAAGTAGAAAGAGTGGTTTGATTTTTAACGACTAATCATTGATTCTGTCGTTGATCTAATCATCCTTTCTCTTTGTCAAAATAAGCAAACTTCAGGGAGAGGGAATACAACAATAAAATGAACTGAATTTATCGATGATAACCAAAACTTGATTGAGTTCAACTATGAAAAGATTGATTGATTTTTTCAAATAATAAAATATCTATTATTTTTAAAGTCTAATAATATATATGCTTAACGAATTCATAAACGAGTCCAATGACGCGTTCGATGCCTTCGGCACCTTCGCGTTTTTTCAAGACATTCAAGGGGCAATTTGTGTTGATTTACTTTAGACACAGGGGGGGGGGGGTGTCGCAAGGTGAAAGATTTAATTATTTGTTATGAAATTTCACGTTTCACTTTGACTTCACTTTTTTAAATCATTTTAACATCAATTTGAAAATGCATTTCAAATCTTATATTTATAAAAATTTATTAATAATTTTAATGCACTTATGTTACACTTACTTTTCCTCTTAATTTTCTTTTGCTTTTGTCTCGTCGACAATATTTGATATAATCGAATAGGAATGCGGTTGCGGAACAGCTAATATTGATAATAATATTTAAGAAAAAAAAAACAAAAAAAGGGAAAAGAAACTTTGAATTCGTTCTTCAGCACACAAAGTATTGTTTTGCAATGCGTTCGCTTCCAAGTAATCAACGTTCAATGCGAAAGAATAAGTAATCATGGTTGGCAAAAAGGATACCATGTCTGATATGTGTGATCAGGTGAAAATGTTTTGTTGCTGGCGCACCTGTAATGCGAAAATTGCAACAAGACGAGAGCCAGAATGGAGATAACCTTCGTGTCAGAGGACTCTAACAATTAAATTAAAATTTTAACAATGATTGCATTTTGCGTATTTGTAGCATTTAAGGAACGTGTTATTTCAGTTATGTAATATTTACTTACGCCTTAGCTATCGCGTGACTGTGTATGTGAAAATTGCAAAGCAATCTTTTTGAAAGTAACCTTAAGACAACAGTTTCTTTTTTTTTTTTTTTTTTTTTTTTTTTTTTTTTTTTTTTTTTTTTTTTTTTTTTTTTTTTTTTCAACTTATAAATAATTGCTAATGTTCGTCCATTTTATACTTAAGGATGATTAGAGAATTGCGTGATTTTTCCACATTATCGGTTAACTTAATTTAATTCGTAGCAATAGGAGAAAATATTATGAGAATGTGAGAGAGAGAGAGAGAGGTGCACTTACCTCATCACAGCCGGCGCAACGAGGTTTCAACAATTCTGCGTAGTGACGTTCACAATAGATTTTATCTTCGTGTACGCAATATGTCAAATCGACCAGTAATTCATTGCAAATATTGCAGGTGAAGCAGCGCGGATGCCACATAATATTTTCGATGAATTTTGGCGCCGCCACTACCATCTCACCCAAAGATATCTCGCTATCACAATGGGCGCAGTGTTCATCATATGGAGCGTCTTTAACATAACCTTTAAAATAAATCGAGTTTTTTTTGGGATTTCATTATTTACCGTTAAGAGCGATGGGAGAGTTCTACTCACCGATATCCAAGGAAATCTCGTTACGTGCTGTAACGAAATCTTCATAGGATGCTTCATACTGGTCTTCCAGATGCTTGCAATGTTGAAGCGATAGGTCTTGTTTGGGCAACTGATACGATATCTGTTGTTCGCGATAACGCGCTCCTTCAGTTCCGATTTTTGGCACTTTATTGTTTGGCAATTGCTCAAAGTATCGATTAATACGCGAAGAGGAACGTATACCAGGTGGCACCCAAGTGTAGCCCAGATCTCTTGGTTCTACGCCAGAATCAGCTGGCGAAACGACTTTAAAACCTAAGCGTTCATGTACTGATGTCGTTTGTTGCTGATAAATTGCATGAGCTTCGCGGGGGCATTTACATGATTGGCAAGTTTTTCTAAAAAGAAACCACGAACTCATTACTCTTCGCATAATCTGCAATAGAATAGTTGAGAGACACCCATGATATACAAGTGTATCAAGTCTTCGGTGACTAACTATTTATTCCCTAAAAAAGTATTGCTACATTTATCGAAAATTCCCAGGCACTCTTGCCGAAAGGCAAACCCAGTATACGGTCGTGCCTTTGTTGCGGTCGATACACAAACGTAAGGGCGATGCGTATACTTTCTTGACTTATTTGATTACATTTCACATAATGCTGTGAGCTCAAAAACTAAGACCAAGTTCTCTAAATTGGTAGCACTGTCCCAAATTTCACATCATAGACGTCATGAGTGTTTCACCTGCGCTTGGTTTTTTACGGCGCAAAAAGTATTTCGCTCCGGTTTTTTAAAAAGTGTGCATTTGTTGAGCAAGAAAGTCGCACTAAAGTCGCACTTGTTCGTGTAATGAAATTTCTTGTGCAGAAACGTTTCGAATGTTTAGGATAGAGAGCCCTTGGCGAACAGATTTTATCGCAAAGAAACGTTTGCAAGTGGTTCAAGTGGTGCAACAGTTCAAAAAGGATCGAGAACGAATCGAAGACGAACGGCATCCGGGACGACCATCAACCTCTATCGATGAACGTCCCCTCAAAAAAATTAAAGATTCGCTCAAAAACCAACTATCCACTAATCATTAGTGACCTTGCCCTGACGCTGTTGGCATTTCAGTGAACAGTATTTTAAAAGATATTTTGGGCTTGAGAAATGCGTCAAACCGCAATTGCTACCAAAAACACTTAGTTTCTGCATTAGTTTCTCAAGATAATTTCGTTAAAAATTCACCAACGACCGCATTTACCTGATTTGACCCCACACAACGTCTGGCTATTTTCTAATCTCAAAGCTCACTTTGAGGACAATGTTTTGACTCGATTACAGAGATAGAAGCGGAATCTCAGAAAACTTCGACAGTCATACCGAAATTCGACTACAACAACTGTTTCGAGAATTGGAAAAAACTTCGCCCTAAGTGTATAGCATCTGTGGGGGATTATTTTGAAAGTGACTTAGACATAGTGATTTAGACATAATTGGTTTGAATTCTTGATCACAGTCTGCCGTAAATTATATGGTATGAGTCCCATACAGCTTGCAATGAAATGGACATTTCTTCATTGTCTCTGGTTAGGCCTTGTGGGCAAATAAAACGAAACGAAATGAAAAGGCGAACTATCTTCAAGTCTTTTCTAATTTCGATAAAGTGCTACGTGAAGAAAAACAATATATATTAACGAGACGAGTGTGTGTGTGTGTGTGTGTGTGTGGCGATGCTTACGGAACGATAACCATGAGTATTTATCCGTAGGCTAAACTTGAACCGACTATTAGCAGCGGTCATGTTTTGAACTTGGATTAGTTTCTCGTTCGCTTTCGCAATCTTTGGTAAGATAAAAGCTATTATGGTTTACTAATATGTTTTTTGGGGATTCTTGGTTAAGGGAAAGCTTTTTCGAGAAATCTATATACATTCACCATAAGATTATATATAGTGAATTTATCAGTAAGGTGTCACGATTTTCGGAATTTCTCATATCATGTCTTTATTCGCATATTTACAAAAGCGATAGCTTTTTGTTGCGGTCTGTCAATAAAAGAGAAGTTGTTTTACGTGTTACAGACAGACAGACTTAGACATTAGACATGGATGATTGAGTCGTTAAACTAACTATAACCACCTCTTGCTCATTTCCGATGCAGTAAAAACAAATAATTAGAGTGTAGCCATCGACTCTGATTTCTCTCTCTTCGACTACGCAAACTGGTCATTAAAGTTATTTCAATCTATTGAGTTGAGCTTTATCCATAATAATAAAAGAAAACCAATTGAACACTAGGTGAACGATTGCATAAACGCGTTTGCATATACTTAGCTTAAACTTAACTATAGATTATATTATATAATCACTGCAAGTGTGCACAAAACTTACTAAATATTTGCAATGCATTCTAATGCAAATCAGAGGTATCATGAAACGAAATGAATATATATGTACACTTGATCGGTATGATTAGCAAGCAGCTTCGATTTACTAAAATCTCTCGGCTCTCGGCTCTCGGTCTGTTTGAAGAAAATACAATTGTTGTTATTTTTAAAACTCTATCTAAGGCAATTAGCATTTTTGTTCCTAAATCTTCATTTATGACTTTTGCTTGTTCTTATTAAATTCAAAAATATATTGGCGGCCTATCTTATTCTCCTAGATCGTGATAGTAATTTCCGCACCTTAAATAGTTCCTTTGCCGACTATCTACAACCACTACTTCTTGACCAACAATGTGTTCCCCTGCATAGGGCTTCGACAAATATGTGTAAAAAAAAAAAAAATGAAAAAAACTGAAAAAAATTTTGAAAAAATGCGGACAGTTTATTGAATCGGCCAATTTTAGGAAATATTTGAAAAATTTGCTATAGCTCTCGTGTATAGAAAATTTGAAAAATTATGATCATCACAACTTCCATTTAAAACTCGCAAATTTTCCGGCGTGAAGGCCCTTACGCACGCATACACCCCTAAACTGAAAATGAAAGCAAAAGCGTAGGCAGATATGTTAGATTAACAGTTTCGCTTGAAAATGTTAGGAGAAAATTCGCAAACTTTTAAAATAAAGCTTTTTGTCAAGTTTTTCTTGCGAAAATCTATGATGAGATACAAGAAAGAAGAAAAGAAGCTTTTTACGCTTTCTCTATTGGCACACAAACACAAAAACACACAAACACACACACACACACTTGCACGCACGCACGCACGCACGCACGCACGCACGCACGCAGAGATTATAGCGGAGATTATTTAATTTCTTACCTGACAATTAGATCATAGATTTCATTTTTATTAAAGACCTTACAGTAGGCCTGCAAAACATTTAGACAAGCATATCGCATGCCAGTCCATGGGACGTTTTTTGATGCCAACGCTTCCCACAGTGGACAATTTGCGTGACGATCCAAGTCCAACATTTTTACCATCTTTCATTTGTATATAATTTATATTATTTCTACAATTTCATCTGCATATATATGTGTGTACATAGGTATCTTTTTACTGATCATTATCATCATCATCATCATCATCATCATCATTATTATTATTATTGTTATTATTATTATTTTTAATAAACAATTTAAACGTTACTTTAGTGACAAAATTTTTATATATATATATATATATATATATATATATATATATTTACATTATGTAAAGATAGATTCACACTAATATAGAATAAATACGTTTTTCATTTTCATTGGTTGTACGCGACTTTCCATTGGAAGGAATGATAGAACGACAAAGATAACTAATTTGTTATCTTAAAACGTTTCATTAAGGGTAACTTTAGAAAATACGCTAATGAGAATAACCGAACTGATAGGTGCACATGATAAGATAAATGCAAATGCATTGTTTGCAAGAGGTTGCATATAAAGTTTGTAATACGACTTTGGCGATAATGTGACACATTATGATAAAACTTAAACTAAATTAAAGCTGAGTGCGGAAAAATATGGTATATCTGATGATTTTGCTGATAAGCATTTTTATATTTTATATATATGAATGCCGTTATGATGACACACCGACACACATTCAAGTGCAAACTTGATGCTCGTTTGCGAGATTCATTTACAATGTAATGAAAAAGTTGATAGAAAATAAAAAGAAGAAGAAGAAGAAGAAGAAGAAGATAAAGAAGCTATTCAATGTAAAGTTTGAAATGCTGTAGATTGTGACAATGTCGGTCCGTCTGTCCATCAATAAAAATAAAACACATTCTGCATTTTCTGATTAATTTCTCTACTCCACTTATCAGCATTTATCTGTATTTGTTTATAATCGTATTATGCGTCTTCTTATCTTATGTAGTTTTTTGGCGATTTCAAGAAGCGAGGTTTACTTCTTAAGTACCGTTCCATTTTTTTTTTTTTGATGATATGCTCTCTATTCGATTTTCGTTTTTATATTAAATTGAGGGCGAAAGTTTTCAGTCAATAACAGAGACGACAACAAACAAGTGAACATGTATCGTAATTACATATTCAACTAACTATTGCATATTTCCTTCGAAACGAATGCCATGCCAATTTCAAATTCAAATGTCAACCCAATGAATTCTAATGCAAAATACAGTGATGACGAAAAAAAAAACATTTACACTGTAGTAAATGTAAATTTCTCATCGTCATATGCTTTCAATTAAATAATTATGTTTGCATTTGTTAAATAAATGCAAATTGAGTTTTATGAGTACATAACACTCGATTAGGCACATGCGAGCATTTGTTGCATATGTATGCATATGTATGCGTAGGTGGATGGATATATGTAGGCTCTCCGAAAAGTTTCCGACACTAAGTGACAAATTTTATTATAATTTTCTCAAAAGGATGATACAGTTTTTTATAGAGCGATTTGTCAAGACACGGTCAAAACACGTCTGAGGATTGTGCAACGATCTCATTATTTGATCAAAATTTTTTTGCTCTTCGAACACCATTTGAATGAACATTTAAAAGCAGATTATTGAACTGACTTGGTGCGTGAGTCCCCAATTCCGATTTCAATTCATGCGATCTTGTTTGCAATGGTTGTTTGCATTGACTTGTGACACGCTTATGCTTATGTTCCATTGTAAGTAGACTGTGCTGTACTCATTTGACAAACGGCTTTTCGATAGCCAAATTTTCCTATAAAATATTGAGCATATTACGTTACGATATCTGTACGATGTCACTTTCTTTTGTAACTGCATACCGGGAATAGTTTGTAAGATTTTTGTTTTTTTTTGCAAGTGCAATGACTCCCTTTGGCATCATCGGTGTCCGTACGACATTGCTTAAATTGAGCAAACCATCGGCACAATATGGCTTTTGCGGGGACGGATAACACCTTTCAAGCCAATGCCGAGATTGAATGGTATTTTTTCTCTTCAAAAATCAATCTTCACTCTTTAATCAATGCGCAATGATTCAGATTTTTCCATTACAACCCGTAACCAAATGATCGAAATGTCCGTCGAATTTTATCATTCCCAAAATAGAGGCTATCGCCTCTTTGTCTCTGTCCCGGGATTTTTTGAACGATAGTTTATCTATTATATGTTTTGTGCGTATGAAGAGATGCTCTTGGGATTTTAATGTCAAAAATGTTATTTCAGCACATCATAGATTTACTCGAGCCAATTATGCTTGCAGTGCAATCATATCCAATAACGACTGGAGATTTGTGTTAGTTCCAGTGTGACTAAAGCTGTAGTAAATGTTAATTACGCTTTTTAATGTCAGGCCAGGCATATTATGCACACTGCTTCTGCTAAAGGTTCTATCATATATTTTCAAAATGGCCCAGCTATGGGTTAGCCAGTGTATGTCAAGATCTATCTACCTCTTTATATCACTTCGCATTTATTAGAAATTTTCGTTAATTTTGGTTAGCGACTTCAACAGGTAAAAATGATGATAAAGTAATGCGAGATACTAGTGCACATAACGGTTAAATTCGATGATTTTGACCTTTCCCTACAACATAATTAGCCACTTTTTTCCTCCATTTAGTGTGTTTTTGATTTATTCAGCGTATGTGGACGCTAATCATGGAAAGTTCGAAATTGCATTCTCGACCTTCGTTACTTTCGTTGTTTAAGTTAAGGCAATCTGCTGCACGGTTAGTAGCTTATGGCGATGCTGCTCCATCATATCCCAGTCAACGGTTTAAAAGTTTTGTTTTTCATGTCAATAATAACAGAGAACGGCTTCGAGAACCAAAAAAGTTTTGCAAGACTTATTGGATGCAAACCCAGTGCAAACTCTCACAAAACTTTCGAGCAACTCAGCAGTTGATGAATCAACTATTCCTAGATGTTTACAAGCGTTACAAGCGTTGGGAGAGATTCAAGAGGAGGAAAAACGAGTACCTCCCCAGCGCAAAAGGGCATGAGTTAGTCGAGGAGAACCGTAGGTTAATCTCAAAGGACGATATGTCGTTTCGACAGGAAATTCACATTTTTTTTTAGCGGATATATAGTGAAAGTGCGCAGATAGCGTTGGATAACGTGTTCAATAAAATGCCTTTTAAAACGCTCTTCTAAGAAACGCATCAATTTATTTGAACGCCTAGCATGCATACACTGGAATAGCTTTAGCTAACCGCAAATGTCGAGAATGTATCGATAAGAAATGTTTTGGTTTCCGACCAGTCGTAGGATTGGAATTTATTCAACTATGAACCTGTTTATTATAAACTTCAGTTCATAGATACCTATCTTGGATCTTGGATGAAAAGTCGTAAATTGTTGCGTGCGCTTTTCCGGGCGCGCAGTCAATTAACGGGACAAGTCGATATCGTAATGGCCTTTAAGAACATTTTGACAACTTTGATATATATTTTGTACTGAGGGACTTCAACATCTGCCATAAGACTTTACATTTCTTGCTAAAACTTAATTTCAATTATCGGCAGATCTCACGCACTGTCTGTTTCGACTTCAGGACTTTTAAAGATTAACGTGAAATAATGCCTTTCAACAAGTTACACTAAGTTTCTGTCGCTTTTGTCTTAATCTTTGCGGTTTGTAGAGGTCCAACAACTAGCAGTGGACGCAAACATGTTTAGAAGAAATGTTTAGATGAAAAGACTTGGAATCTTATTTGAATCGAAAATAAATCACCATCCACCATCTTTAATGGCTATGGGCCTGACTTGGTTCTCAACGACTTACGAATACCGAGAAAATTTCACATTTGAAAGTGCTTTTCATCAAAGCCACAAATTTAGCACAAACGTAACCGAATATTTTGAAAATATTTTGAGAAAAAAATTAAAAATTAAAAAATAAAAATAATGAATTGGAAAGTTGTTAAGAAGAAATTTGAATATTTAACTTAAAATAAATGTATTTTCACTTATTGGTAATTTTATGCTGTACTTAGGATTTAACCAATCTCTGGATTGACTATATAAATATATATAGTTTCTATCATCTATTCTATGAATGTTGCTTTTTAAACAAAAAACTTAAGATCGCCCTTGTAGTTATAGTGTGAGTGTTCGCGATCGGAAGAACTGAGCGCATAACTAGCTGAATGAATTTTCTACACACCTATAGAAGTCATTATCCGTGTGATAAGTCATATGTATATAAACAATGAAACTTGTTTATCGATTTCGTCAAGCAGTTAGTATTGCACTCGTCACGCTCTCTCACTAAATAAAGGAATATATATTTTTATGATCGGCTTGTAATGAAAAAACATAGAAACGAATTTTCCATATCTAAGAACACAAACAAGTATCGAAAAACTGTATAGTGAGCTTCTGACCTGAACTGATTTGAATTGGTTGCAGATTATGATTCAGTGTACTCTGCTTTTTCTTATGGTCGAAACTTAGTCGAAGGACATCAGACAGCCATTTAATTTAATTTAATTATTATGAAGTGTAACGGTGAATATTTCAAGAATAGACGACAGAATGATGCGAATAAATTGATTCAGATCGATGGTGGTTGGGGGAAGAGGGAAGAAATGTATGGTAAATTGACTACCAAGTTAACCGTTAAACCATATCGCTCGTAACGGTGTTTATTAATTTTGTTAATTGTAGCAATAGTTGTAGCATTTAAAGTGATATTATAGCGATATTATAAGGTGTTGGCAGACACATTTTGTCTATGATAACAGAAAAAATGGCATATTTAAAAAAAAACATATTTAATGAGATTAACTAATAAAATGAGATAGAAGCGAGCTAATATTAAAAAAAAAAAAAAAAAAAAAAAAAATTTTGTTTCTTATCTATTTAATCTATTAAGGAAGAAAGAACTAATGGATGAGATATTTTTTATTTTATTTTTTATCGAATTTTAATTGCAACCGCACGGACAAGTTCATACGTAAGCAGGTGGTGATAACTTATTTACATTTTACGGGTTATTTATTTAAGCGGATCTATTCATTCCCATTAATTGATGATATTTATAAACGAGTATTCATATTTATGTAGCAATAATAATGCTTTCAATTTATTCGTACATAAACAAACACACAGACGTTTTAGTTTATTATTATTATTCAAATAAATTCATAAAGATTTCTCCCTCTGTCCATTTTAGTTAAAATGTGGAGATTATTTGGGAAGTTTTTTGTTTTTTGTTTTTTGTTTTCACTTGCAACAGAATTTTTGTGTGTTTACGCGCGCGCAATTTGTTTAATATTTTTGTTTAATTAGAAAATATCACTCATGCGCTTACACAACCACCTACACACAAATCTATAATGTGTTCCGTTCAACTTTCGAATTCTAACTGATTTCATAACATATTTGAAATTTTACTTATGCCTGGCCATAAAATGCGGTTACGAGTTAATGTACGATACGTATGCGAACACACAATGATAAAAGTGAGAATAAAGAGTAAAAACATTGACACACAGCCATTGAGCAATGTGCAAGGTGAAGGTGTTTTCTTGCCTGTCAGCAACAGTAACAGCAACAGCTGTCACTAGCATTAGCACCAATGACAATGACTGCATAAGCGAGCATTTAAATAAAACGAAAAAATATTAGTCAGAAATGCATAGGCGTTCGAGAGTGCATTAACCATGGTAGGGTGCTAGATAGTCTCCCATACACAACTTGAGGAAACTGCAGATTTAAAGAAGATTAAAAGCAAAACGGCTGGCTCTTGTATTGTGTTTCCGTTTTAATTATTTACAATTTTTCAACAGGTAATGTGTTCTGTTCTCTTGTTATCGGATCAATTTTTTTCTTTCTTTCTTGCGTCATATTACATACAGGGACTATTATGTTGCACAGTTAGTTATTTGTTATTTGCTTTTGGGATGACTCATTTGGGTGAACGAGATAAGCATCCGTCAAAATGTCGTTTTTATATCCATTATAAAGACAAATATATGGAAACATAAATCAAAAGGCAAATATTATGGTATACGGTCTGGTCTTATTTTTCCTTCTTTTTTTTTTTTGGGCGATATGAAATACATATATAACATGAAATAGAAACTTCTGCTGCCAGTAAAGATCTTCAGTCATCAGTTTTATACACAACAACGAACAAAATTTTGAATGCATGTAAACAGCGTAGAGTATTTACACGCCTATAAGAGCCGCAGAGATACACGAGCAAAATTCCACGAATTGTTAAGTTCGGTTTCCGCTTCTTCGTTTTGACGACCATCTGTCCGTTCACTTTGTATGATCAGAGATAGTTAGAAAGTATTGTAGGTAGTTAGGAAAAACATAGCGAATGGGGTGGGGTGGGAGGGAGCACGATTAGTATTTATGCTTGTTCAGTTTAAAAGGATGAACATTAAGGATGGGACAGACAGACTTCTGCAGGCATGGCTCCGTGCTTGAAAATGGAGCAATCGTTGAGGAGGGAGTAGTAGGAAACCTAGGAAATCCAAGTAGTTCTGTCTGCAGTTTAATTGATGGAAAGATCTTTTTTATACCTAGCGAAGATTTATCCAGTACAGAAGAACAATAACGCATAGGCTGTCGAGCGTGTTAGCGGGCACACGGCACACATTCATCATGAACTTTCAGCGAATGCATGCGACTTGTGTAAGAAATACATGCGCATTGTACTCTAAGGGACGTAAGTGATACGAACTCCACCTGGGACATCTCATTGCAAATTTCAAAATATGTCGACTATTTTTTTAATTCTCTCCCTTATACTCGTTGCTACAAAAGGCAAGCGTTTATATGAGAAAAGAGTTCAGTTTTTAAGATTAACGATGAAAATTGTGGTTCATAATAGGAAGTTCATGTAGAAAGCCAGTGGACCGTATGCGCGTATTTTTTGCTCTCTAGCCGATGTAGGACTGACTTTTCGTATAAAGTATGCCTTACCATCGAAACAAGGAATAATTTCTGGTAGTTTATCAAAGAAATAAATAAACAATTGTGTTATGGGCGATATGGTGTAAGGTGTGTTGAATGGTCGACCTTGCTCGGTTACAACGTTTTCAGATCATTATTTATAAAATTATTCATAAGATTATTTATACCCACATTCCCAGGTATTTGTGCGCTAAAAATTGAGCTCGCAAATTTCAATCGGCCGATGAATCTAATACCGCAAGCACTGTAAAAGTTATAAAAATCGTTGCCGTGTACCGATTGGAATCAAAATCTTTATTAACTCGCATAGGTTTACAGTTTGTAATTTAAAGTTTTCTATAACGCTCCATACGAAACATCATAATCAACCGCTATGCATGATTCACTTTGAATCACACATTTCTACGATATTTTAACTGGAAAATTTGCTCGATATTCTATTTTTATGCATAAGGTTTACAACCACTTTTTCTGTAACCTATTTTCTTAATAATTAATTAAATGATTATTTATTTAATTTTAAATTATTTAAATCAAAAATTGCTGACAACTCGATATCGAATGTAAAATTTTTTACACATTTATGTGAACTATCGATCGAGCTATCGATCTTTCCGATCTAAATGAAAACAAAGCAAAATATAATGTCGGCAAAAATAATAGATTTAAATAATTATTTGCGTTGCTTTTACCCTTTGATCCTTTCGCCATAAGATATGAAAAGATTTAAATAAATGTGGAAATGTGGAAAAAATTCCTGGAGAGGACAAAATATACAACTACTTATAATAAATATTCTGAAAATATGGTTGATATTCGCTGCCTGTTTGAGCGCTACGCAAGCAACTGCACAAACTTAATATGGAAAATTCAATCAATTATCAAGTTGGCCATTAAGCCATTAAGGAAGAAAGCATTGGGCAATGTATTCAAAAAAAATTAGTATTTTTTCATATTTGTATTTAATTCATTTTTTAACTAATCGTTTCAAAGTTGTTTTTAAAGTTTTCGACGTAAATTGCTTCCCTTCCTTCTTTGCTTAGCTCGAAAGCGTTGGATAAGCGTAAACGTAAAATTTGATTATCTGCAAGATATTATATTAAATGGCAAACGACAAGGACAGAAAGCTAATCTTATATGATCCTACTATTTATTTATCATGCTCCTTTCTATGCTCGCACGACATTCAGTTACACGATCGCAGTTACTTCCCCACGCACAGTTGTACGCAGCGAAGTGAAGTGAAACTTTTATTTCTATTAGTCTTATATTAAAGTTAAATTTCTCAATGTCCATAACTTGTCTTGGTTTGCATTCAGATAAATTTAAAATAATTTATTTTTGATTATTGTTTACTTTCTTCTTCTTCATTTTTTCATTTATTTGCATTCACTTACCGACAATATCACAAATATTTCATTGTAAATGCAACGGAAGGAAACCGTTACTCGATACGAAGGCAATCGAGTACCATCGAGTACCCAAAAGGCGATCGTGTCATTTTTGTGTTTCATAAGGTACGATGGCTTCATACCGCGGACCCTAACTCAACCTTTGGTTAGTCTTGATAGTCGAGATAAGATACGAAATAACGTCGAGTAAGAAAAACCCCCCTATATAATACTTCGTCTTCAGAAAGTCGGAGGGAGTGAGTTTTTATTCAAAATATACGAACGAATTATACAAACGTCGAAAGAAACTTTTTTCTGTTAAATTAACAAAACAACATCCAACAGATATTTCCTATACTTTGCTTTGTTAGTTAGTTCTGTAATTTTTGAAAGTTTCCATCGATGAAATTCCATTTTCGAGTTTTTGGCTCGATATACGTTCAAGTCTCTCGTTTCTTTATTAGTAATTATGCATGTCAGACTATCGTCATCGTTCAGACATAGCTTGCCCCTTAACTACTTGCATACGATGTGCATAAGTTTTTTAAAACAAAATTTGGGTTGTTTTGGGACAAGACGAGAAAACAAAAAGTTTACTAATATTTATAATCGACGATTGCTTAATGCAAGCCATGCAAGTTGTTGATAGTTGCTAGTTGATAGATGGCTGACGCTGAATGATGTTTTCGGGTCTTCGGGTAGTTCGTCTGCAATTGCTTTTTCTTGCTCTGTAAAGCCTTTGCTCGTTTTTCGAAACTCTTGTTTGCTCGGTTACAGTAACATTTTCTTAAGCTTTCTCATTTATCTGGATAAACAATTTGATCTCTAAGCAGAATTTAATGCAAATTTTCTATTCAATAATTTTTATTCATTTTAAAAATTTTTCAATAATTACGAAATACGCTCTAATATGTACATTAGGCAAACACAACAAATAAATCGAAATACTGACAGATGTTAATTAGCTGTTGTATCAAACTGACACAAAACAGTTAAAAACATTATAGTGGACCAGGGCTCATCATTAAATAGCCTTGCAGTTGCTCACTCTATACTATAATGATTTCTGTTAAATCAAACGTTATGTCGGATGTGGTTGAAAAAGTGTACAAAAAGATGTACAAAATTTCATTAAAAAATAAATTAAAAATTCGATCTGTATGTTAAACACAATAAATAATAGTTGAGAAGTAAACTTTAAATCATTTCGAATTTATCTCAAGCTCTTCTGGGCGTTGTATAAATCCGCATAAACGTGATATACGTTTGTATTACAAATGCAGTAGAATGCAAAGGGTTTACATTGAGAATCGTAGCCCACCAATATTTCAAAACAGAAGCTCGACATTCTTCTTGACCACACCAGCAATGTATAGGGAAAACTTTTTTGAAATGCGGTATTTCTTGTGTCGTTTTTCTCTAATCCCAGTTAACGACTCTGGATATACAGCAGCAGCAGCATCGGTAAGTTTTGAAGTTTGACGGATCGCAAAGGAATTTCAAATATCTCTAAAGAGGATGATAACGTATTCACCTACAGTTCGCATTAACAATTGAAAATCTTCGCAATTTTATTTCAAGGGATGAATGGGTAGGTAAAGCTTGCATAATAAGATCACTTTCGTAGCGATTTTATGTGTTAATTATTTGATCCTTAAAAAAGCTTGCTCACAATTTGACAGACAGACAAACAGACAGACAGACAGACAGACAGAGGAGGGGAATGGTGGTAAATAATTTTGCTAGCTTTTGTGTTAAAAAACAAAAAAAAAAAAAAAAAGAATATAAAGCTGAAAAGATATTTTTCAATAACATGATGTCGACGAATTCACCTGTTTTCATAAACGCATACATAGCAATGGCATTTACTTGCAAAAGCTGAAAAACATCTGCAATAGGAACTAGTTTTCCGGTTAGAGAGAATACATACAACAACACAATTACAGTTAATTTAAAATAGTGCTGTGAGAAACTTTTCCATATAAGCGATAATCGAAATTTCTTTTAATTTCCAAAGTAATTTGACATTTTTCTACCCAATTAAATATTTTTACTAAAGTTTACCTTCAATAAAAAAAAGAAAAAAAAAGAAATAAAAATAAAAATAAAAATTAAAACATTTTATTTTAACATTTTTTTTTTTGTCTATAATCCGTTTAATGATTTTTCTACATTTTCAAGCGACTGACTGAAATGGAATCTTTTTCACTAATACTCCATTTAAAACACATTTTATTCTTAATTGGGAAATAAACGGAAATCGCTTGCCTTCAACTCATTCATAGGATGAGTGGAGGGCTAATCGGCTTATGGCGCACTTCGGTGGTATAAACTGATGCGAAGAGAGTATTCGATGTAAGAATCAAAAAGTTTTTGTGTGTTGATGTTTTTTTCTTGTAAACTGTAATTGTTGGTGTTGTTGCATTAAACTGTAATAAGAACATTATTGCAATATGCGTAAAGTCCGACGTCTCTCGTCCCCGCCTACATCGTTTATTGGAATTTTCAAATTCACATAAATATATTAAACGATATTAGTTTTGATCGATTCTCATAAATCATTTTACAAACTGAAAGTTAATAAACTGGAAAACTTCTCAAAACGAGCGCCACAAATTTCGATTTCGATTTCGTTTTCGTTTTCGATTTCCATTTTCATTGGCAATTTTCGACTTGTACCAGCAATAAACTTTCAACTTCCACTCATTGAAAGGCGATATATAGGTAGTCATAATCAAACTCGTATCAGTATACGAGCGTGTTTGAAAAACAGTTGGCTTTTTATTATTTGTCCCCTTCAAAGTGATCAAAGTGATCCGCCTTAGATAGTAATGCAGTTGGGCCAGTGCCTTTTCCAATTCTCGAAGCATTTCTGAATTCAATTCGTTCAGCATTTTCAGCGATGCGGTCTTTATCTCCTTTATCGTGGCAAAACTTCGTCTATTCGATATCCATAACATCCACGCTCTCTGACTCTTGAGTGCACAGAACCTTTATTTTTATTTCACAGCATTGTTCAAAAAATTGAATATAATGAAAAGCATACGTAAAGACGTATATTAATTACTTCTACATACACACATGTATATATATATATATATATATATATACAATTCTCTATTGTACATTTACATAATTACTTCGGTCAATTTATCAGCAGATGTTTATTTAATGCAGATATTTTAAAATTTATTATTTCTCAGGCGTATCTGAATGTTTCTTTGGCTGCCAAAAATCATTTTTATTGTTTGCGTTTCATTCATTGCGATTTACTGAAAATAATGAATAATTTCTCCCGTATATTTGACATTAAATTAATATACGATATAGCGAGATACTAGAAGGGAGACAGGAAGGATAAGCGAGATGGAGCATCAATAGTATCAATATTTCAATATTTCAAATTGTCATTTCATTGTCGATCTTTTGTACAAAAGTTTCTTTAATGCTTGGGCACTGATTTCCGCATACCATGCATCGATTTGAAAGAACTCAATGAAATATATTAATGTGCGTGTGTGTGTTTTCCATATAAATTCGCTCCATAATTCGAGCACCATAATAATAATAATTTCGGAAAATATAAGCCGATCGATAGTTTGTAGTTTTGTGCGTGGTAATTAACTAAATTCCATTCAGGATTCGTTTTAAGCCGAATACTTATTATTTATCCTTTTTGCACATTGCACATGTATTGTGTACATGTGCTTACATTCAAGGCATCGAGGGCATTAAATAAATGATCAAAGAGTTCGAATTTAACTAAAACTAAGTTCCGCCCGATGAGATCTTTCACGCCATGTTAAGCCGTATACGCATATGTTTTTTAGTCAGAGAAATGCATATAAGATTGCAGCTATAATGTGTTTAGATTATCTTTTGCTCTTTTTTTTTTTTTTTGTTCGAAATCTATCTTGTTCTCGTTAATGCTAGATATACACAATAAGACTTAGGAGCAGAGTCCAAGTGATGAAAAGAAAATTCTTTTGAAAATAAACAATAATTTTAATTGCTTTACCGACTTTAATGTCGAAATGAAAATTTATTTCACTTTTGTAAGCTCTTTGCATGTATTTATCAAATGATTGGTTATGTGTCCATTAAATTATATCTCAACTAAAAAGCCATTGACAGATGCTTCGTGATTACCTTTGAGTTCATTACATACAAAAAAAAAAAAAAAAAAAGAACAAACAAATAAATAAATAAAGCAGGAACGTTGCGTACTCGTGTTTCAGGCAAATTTTGAATACCCTCTGGCTAATGTAAACAAATAAGCATCGTTTGTGGTTAATGATAATCATCGTGGTGGCGAATGGTGGGGGTGGTTAGAGAAAGAAGAGCGACGACTGACTAGAATGTTGTTATGACACACGCGCCGCAAATAAACCGAAAAACAGAAGAGAGACAGAGAAGAGAACATTTCTAATAAAGGAATGGATCCCGTGGAATGGTGGGTCGTCTATATAGATTCGTAAAATTGCTAAACTTGGCGGTTGGGTAACAAATTAGTGAATAATGAACAATGCACATGAAGAGAGCAATAGATAATCGGTAACAAATAATATCTGGCGTACAATATATAATATGTATGCCCCGCTTTGTTCAGAGGCGTCGTGTTGATAAATTTACAATTAGCCAAAAAACACTTTTAAAATACTTTTAAGGCACAAAATTTAAAGCTCACAGTACGTTCTTGCTGGTTCCGATCTTGTTTTTCATATCCAAAATTCTCTCTTTCTCTTTTGCAGGCTACGGTCCCCTTGCAGTTTTTTTGAACGTTTGCTCAGTAACTGAAATAAGTGCATGCGTATGCAGGGTGGAAGGTGTGAAATATTATGATGTTTCAGTTACAGGCGCACTTCGACCTTACGGAATATATCGTCTAATCGTCTAATGGATCGTATGCATTGGTGTTTCGAATTACTCAGTTTTTCCAGTAAAGAAATAGCTTTAAGCCTTTAACGAACGGTTTTATGAAAAATAAGTTATTTTGCTTTTAAAATTCGCAATTCTTGCCACACACGTTTCCTTTTAATTAATTTCAGATCCAGAGACACTTGCGTAGAATTCTTTATTTATTTTTGTTGTTTGTTTTGTTTTTCAAAAACAATCAAAGGGAATTGTTTTCAAAAAACCGCCTCCAGCAGATGAACACAAGCCTGCCAACGATATTTTTAATATGTGATCGCCAAGGACGAATCCATGCCATGCTCCTAGTAAAGAGTTTTCCAAATATATAACGTTTTCACTTATACTTTTAGCAAGCATTTAGCGAGACTTTAGCAAAAATGTATTCCACACATTAGTTTGAGAAACCTATAGCGTGAATCATTTTGTGCAAATATTAATCGCTCTTCTTTTCATACCATATGCTCTGCCATCTTACATTATTATTGTTTTTCATTAACAAACATTATCAGAATCCGACCAATATATATTATATATGAAGCGACTATTCAGACAGTGATGGCCCAGTCCTTCCCGAAATTTTGCAAATTTTTTAAATTGTACAGATTACTTCAAGTCACATGATAGACGGACAGACGGACAGACGGGCTCATCTAAACTAATTAATATGCTGACCTTTTTCTACAAAGCAACGGCCGTGAGCTTTTATGCATCACATAGAAAACGAGGCCATAAAAAGATTTTTAATTATTTTTTAAAGTAATATTTCAACAGAAAAATTCTTTTGGGGTCTCACAAAAATATTTTAGTACACAAATATTATATATACATAAACGGGCAGAGTGCTGTATAAATGTCGACGAACCAGCTACCACTGCACAATTGATTGTCAAGAGCTTATTCGTACAATTCGAACAGTTAATGCTTGATGCTAGTGATGGCATAAATCGAACTCGATTTTATACTCAAACCGTGCGAATTTTTATAAAACGCTATGCGTATCCGTATGCGTATATTTTAAACTTTTTTAAGTTACATTGTGCGTGCATTGAAAAAAATATTTTACACAAATTATTTTCTACTTTTGGTTCTTCTTTCTAACAGAACATGATTTCAGCGTCACAATGGAGAGCTTTACAGTCGATTGAAATGAACATTAATCAGAAAAAACAATCGCTTGTGAAAACGGACGAAACAGACGAGGAGTGAGACAGTGTAACTTTCCTTCTATTTCCTTTCAGTAACTAAGAATTTTTGAGTAGACTTTGCAATATAAGGCCGGACGTCGTCATCTCGCATCCAGTATTGTCGAAAATTGTTTTTGCAATAATCAACTGGAAAAGTTCTCAATGGTGAAACAGTTCTCGATATTAAAACAGTTCGTAATGTAATGTTTGGTTTCACCATCGGCATTAATACTTCCTTTCAATACTGTCGGGGTGTCTTGCTTTGTAAGTGGAATGGGAAAAGTTAACGTTCGCCTGAATTCAGAAAAATTCAATTACTCGCACTCATTACTCGGGTATCGTAAACCCTAATCATGATACTCTTTTGCACATGCGGAATACAATAGAGGGCCTTAAGAAACGAACTGAACTTATGCGTATACATATTATCTTCTTTAGCAGCGCAGGGTACTCTTCCACCCCTGTTACCATTTGTTGTTCGAACATTCAGAGTTGCAAACTTGCCACATATATAGTCACAGCTTGGCGCAAATGTTTTCAGAATAGGTTTTGAAAAATTGGCCAATAAACACGCTCACACTATCGGAAAAAAAACTCGAACTTTTAATGAATAGGAACCGTTCAGAATAAAAATCGTGCTAAAGGTTCAAATGCGACATCTCATCAAAGTACACAACACAATACCTCGTCATGTTTAGAGAGAGAGTCTTTTGAACTAGTGTGTGGTGTAATATTTAATTTCTAATTCTCTACACTAAAAATATTTCATTTAGAATCTCAGTGCATCTCTTCCTCTCAATTACTACCACCGTCAGTTCATTCCCAAGATTAATGCAAAATTTCGTACTGTTCGTACTCACTGATATATAACATAAAAATGAACTAAGACAAGTGCTTACACCATCGCTTATATAATACTATAATAACTCAATAAGTTTGTAAACACGACATTTAAGTGGTGAAAATATACCAAAAGCGATTAAAACAGTATCGTCACTAAGGCAATTGTAACGTGTGACAGACTAATGGTCACAATATCGTGACATTTTTACACATTTCTTGCGAAAGTTGCATCTAAGTCACTACAAACCGTATGGAATCGTCAATCAATAGTGACGACATCTATATGCGATACGATGCTACGGACAATAAGTTCGAGCGATATGTTATATGGTCCAAGTTCATCTTGTTGGAAACAAACAAAAAAAAAAAAAAAAACTATCTGCACAAATAATGAGAACGAGAGAGTCATGCAATTGGTTAATGACTGTTGGTGTGTCTCAACTACGTTTTGGCATCCATTGCACGGTAAAATATGCTCCAAATATATTCTTCAGTTTATTTATTTATTGGTACACTGCCAGAAAATATTTAATCAATCATTAAAAATTAATGTCAATAAATTTGTGGGAATATTCATAATATATCTCGCGGTAAACACAGCATAATTCCATTTATTTTATTACTATTTAAAGCGAACAGTGTCTGTAATTTATACATAAATATATATATATAACGCAACACAATGTCATTTACTTTTGGTGATTGTGTTTAGCTTATGCGGAATGTTTTTATACTCACCAAGAAGCTGCTGAAGTTAAAGTGGCATGCATTACAATGTCAGAGAAATGTTCGATTGACTCTTCTCATCATCACGCTTGAGGAAGACTGTCTTCATGAATAAAGTCGAATTTCACAAAAATCTTGCTTATTCGTACTAAGTTACTTAGGGAATTATTGAGCCCAGTATATACTTATGGATTCGTTCCGCCACCAGGAAACAGCTGAGGAAAACAGCCATCACAGAGAATTCAAAAAAACTAAAATATTGACAGCAATAAACTAAACCCAGTCTTCATGCATTCTACCGTTTTAGACACCGTTTAGACAAAAACACATTTAAACATACTTAAGTAAATTGCCACACATGCATGTGACGATTGGCAGTGAACGAGTTAATGTCCTTTTAACCGGCACTAAGAAACGAAAAGGCCCAGTTTATAAGGCCTTCTTCTAACAGTAGAAGTCACAGTTTTTAGCGCAAGAACTACCAAGAACATCATTCATTTCATTCATTTCAATGCTTGCGGTTTCAATGGTTTAATTGGTTATCAGGAAATTTTTATCGACTTTTTTTTGTTGTATGAAAAGAACTTTAAGTACCGGATTCTCTCTCTAGCTATTCTAATTTTCAAATGCGCCGAACTTTACGTCATTTTTAACAACGTACTCGCTGAGAAAAGGAGTAATATGGAGAAGGAATTTGAAATAAAGTAAAAAGCAGCCTTCCTGCTGTTGCCGGAGAATAAGGAAAGAAAAAAGTAAGACAATTATATTCGGTCGTGACCGAATCTTTTATGCCCATCACCGTTATTAAGAAATAAATGGAATCAATTTTCATGCTCCATAATGTGAAGTGGGCGGGCACTGCTCATTTGTTCTATTTTCAAAATGAAAGTTCTTGTCGCATAAGCGTGCGGGCGTTGTACGCGTATCCTTCGAAAAGTTGAAATCATTTCCAAAATCTTTTGCAACTTTTGTAGGCGATATTTTCATTTTCGCTAACGGGAAGATGTTTACCGTCAATGCTATGCAGTTTCGCAGACAGACATATGGACAGACGAACAAGTGTCCAATAACTTATATACTTTATGGTTTGTTATAAAGGCATTGAAAAAAAATTAAATTTTGATACACTTTAATATGGGGTAATTGGGTATTGGGCGTGGCCAATTTTTTGCATTTTTTGTACAAGTGCTGCAGCATCGTTCGTACCATATGCGTTCAAATTGTTGTACATTTATCTGCTACAGTTTACAAGCAATGAGCAAAAAACCAATTTTTTATACTTTTTGCAAAAAACAAAGGTGTTCTTAGTTTACATGGTATGGCGGGCGGGCGGGCGTGTCCTTCCACTGATTTGGCGCATAAATCTGCATCCGAGAACATCCAACGTTTCTGCCAAATTTGAAGTCGATAGCGAAGGCGATTTTCGCAGCCAGGAGAGCAGGCTTTATATAGATGGACAGACGGACATGCTTAAATTGATTCGAAATCTGATAATGATCGAGAATATACTTATTTTATGGGGCCTCTGAAGTTTCCTTTCACGTGTTGCAAACGTTTTGACAAAATGAATATACCCCTCATCGTTGGGTGATGGGTATAAAAACCGAATTTCTCTTATTGTTTGAAAATAAAATATTATTGATTAACTAAATAATATTTCCAAAAGGGAATGTGTTTAATGCTTTCTGTTTAAAAATGTTTTTAAATACTTTCTACTTACTATCCGTAACGATGCTAATCAGAAGAATATTTAATTGCATGAAGTTATTCAAAGTATTCGTTTTTTTATCAGCAAATCTTATACTGCATTACAACATACATATTGAATACAAACAAGTGTCAGGAAGTAAATAGCATTTCAGATTCTTCTGAGAAACACCATAAACACTATTCTCTTTCTATTCACTTCAATATTCACTTTTTGACTTTTAAAAACTTTTTCTTTAAAACTTTTAACCAGCGGTAATTGCTGACCTTTCACTCATCTATCATCTTGTTGAGAGTCACTTACATATCATAAGCTTGTCCATCGTCTCGAAATTAGTTCTGTGTTATTTTGTTCAGAAGTAAGCTTCTCCCTAAAAATAGTTTTATTCCCTAAATGTAGTTATTTCCAAAGGTTCCAGAAATTTCTATACTTTATAAACATTGTCGCTCTCAGTCGAAAGAGGACATCTTCTGCTTGATTGCTATCGATTTTCTCAATATAATCTTTTGGATCTCATCCATTCGTCCAAAGAGCATTGTCATGGCTCCGTACTTTGCGGACTTGTACTTGTTCCTAGAGAACGGTTGAAAAGTTAGCCAGTCCCCTTAATGTTTCCAAATATTTTAAGAGAACTTCTTGAAAATATTCCCGTAAAGGCGAATTGTTATTGCCATTTGTTCCCTTCGTATTGGCTGGTACACTGAAGTACTTTTTTTGTCCATGTTTCTAACTAGTGTAAAAAGTATTTACAAAACTTATGTGACACGTGCTGTTATATTTATATTCAGAAAATGGAAATAGAACTAATTTTGTTAATCTGCACTGTCACACCCTACACCACTTGTGGTACATGGGTATTTAAGTTTTGACGGATGTATGCAATGCTGAAGAGTTATTGGGATATGCGCACCTTTTATTATAGCGATCGATGCAGAATCATTTTATGAATCTGACTAAGCTTATCAGCCCGTCTGTCCGTCTTGTATTTTCTCTCTTTCACCTACAGGCTGCAATTTGGTACATTGACTTGTTTTGACGCAAAGCTGAATGCTATTGAAAATGCTTCGACTTTGCTTTTTAATCGATCAAACTATAGTGTAATTGCAAAACTTCAGCTGCTTATCTTAAGTTTTGCGATTGTAATCTTCTGTTTCACAGAAAAGTGAATCAAGTTGTCTCGCTTCATTAGAAGCAGTAAGCAAAGGTTACTGACTGATATGTCGAAAACTAAGACAGAGCCCAGACTGCAATTTGCCAGGGAAAACGCCCAATTTTTAGGGGAATAACTTTG
Organism: Glossina austeni; assembly: GCA_000688735.1. Lineage (NCBI taxonomy): Eukaryota > Metazoa > Arthropoda > Insecta > Diptera > Glossinidae > Glossina > Glossina austeni. Next base: position 80,259 of record KK502402.1, read on the forward strand.
TAATGATCCTAGAAAGGCGTTTTCCCTCTCTTAGCTTCCTATTACGGCGATCATGGCAGTGATCATATTTCCGTTTCGTACACAAGAAAAACTAACCAAACTATGTGAAAACGTTTCAATGACGTTATTAAGTAAAAAGTATACCCCTTCAAATATTAATTTTTAATAATATGCCCGTTTTTTTCTTCGTATTCTTCCTCATATGAAAAAAAAAGAAATCCAATATTGATGGCGCTATGTTGTTGAAGTTATTTAATTTTTTTTTTTTTTCTATACTAATATGTATTCCCTTGTAGTACAAGATAGGAAGAAAAACAATGTTATGTTTAAATAATGGATTAGGTTTAATAAGCGGTTACTTTTTGGCGAGCGAAAAAGCGCAATATTTGTGAGACTCACCGTAAAAAGATTGATTGATTTTCAACTTACTTGCGACACTCACGATGAAACCGTTGATTCAAATATGAGGTAATTGGTGAGGGTTTTTTACGTCTAAATGCCAAATTGCGTTCGCGTGTCGGGAATTTTGGCTGTTTTCGCACATAAATAGGCTGCACTTCGTAATCGTTGCACATACTGACCATATGGGTATCATATTTTGTATCATCAGTCTGATGGCATAATATAGGTTTTGACACTTTTGTCGCAGTTTTGCAAACTTCCAAATGCATTTTAATTTTTTAAATTAATTCAATGACTATTTCAGTCTTAAGTATTATTCATGCATTTATTCTTCGTTTTATTGGGAACGTTCGTCTTCAATACCGACTAATCTAAATTGATATATGAGACCGATCAAGACAGCGAAAAATTGAAACTCTTTGCCTTAAATGATAAGAGCTTCAATTTTATTGCTTTTCTTGAAACGTCCATGTATTGCACATACAGTTTGTATTGCATAAACAGTTTTATATGTGGTGGTGTGGAAAAGACGATAAGAATACTTTTCATGCTATATAGAAATGTTTATGCCTGTAAGTAAGATAAGGTAATGGCCGACTGCCTGTTGCTCTCGCATAAATGAAATTTTTTCGATCCCAAATACTTAAGTGACATACGTATAAATATAGTTTTGCTTACTACGAATACTTAAAGAATAAATTGAGTGCAAAATTTTAATTGTATACTTTTTTTCCGTTTTTTTTTTGTTCTTAAATTGTTTTATCGCTTAAAATTATGTGCATCGAACGATCAGATTTTGAATTCGAATTCGAATTCGAATTCGAATTATAAAAAAGAAAAAAATTTACATTTTGAAAAGATGTTCTACCCTTTCGCTAATCATGCTTGAATGACTTAAATGTAACTACGAACATTTCGATATCAAGCAACTCGAATTTTTATATTCGTCACAAGTGTATGTATGTATGTATGTATGTATGTATGTATGTATAGCAATTTCGTTTCACTTCTAACACCATTTCGAATACGTAGCAGATCAATCATATGAATAATATATACAGCCTATCCTTAATATGCTCGTGATCAGCTGAAAAAATTCATATCCGTAGCAAATATCAGAAAATAGAGAAATTTTCGTAACTTATTTTTAATCACAAAAAATTGAAATGATATGAGAATTGCTTTAAGTGACTGTGGCCTTCTCACTTTGTACACTTTGAACACTTTTATGACATGATAAAGAAAGGAAAAAAGGACGGGCTGATCGGATCGGATCGTTAAACTAATTTAAACATTTATTGTATTGAAGTTTGTGCGCGTGAGTGTATATATCCATATATGCAATGATTTTGATTAACTTGCACATAACTTTCGATGATGAGTCTACACGCATGCAATCGGCGCAAATTTTGTAATTAAAATATGATTTTTCCAAAACAGCAGCAAGAGTTAGCTGTTATTGTGCAAAATATTGTTGTCCCGTCCCGCAATTCAATGCGTCGTTGTTCCACGCTTTTTTCAAAAACGTTACCGTTCAATGCTTTCACAAATACATCAAAATATGCATTTATTGCTTTATTTTATATTTCGCTCTTCCAAACAAATAATTCAAAATGAATAAATAGTAACGATTACTCAGCAAATGTCAACTAACAACTGCTTCTTAATTTCGAATCTTAAATTAGAAGCGACTCAAACCCAAGCGCGCTCTCCTCATCCACGCATTCACTCTGAGTTTTCAGATATTGTCAAGTGAGCAATGATCGCGTAGTCCACTGAGAAACGAGAAACGAGAAACATTCATATTATTTACATACACATGCACATGTTAAATATTGTATATGCGTTTTATATATAAACGAGTTCACGAAGCTTCAAACCCGGCATAGTATATTAATTTTGTCATTGAGCTTGCAAGATTCATATCTACTATGTATGTATACATGTTTGTCTATGTATGTATACGGATTCTTAATAAATACAAAATTTTAAATACATTTAGATTATGCTACTGGGCTCTGTATATCCTCAAGATGACGGTCGGAAAGAAGTAAGGAAGGAGAAAAAGATAGTGAGAGGGCCGCAGTCTAGTGGTTGTGTGCGCAATCGGTTAGTTTTATGCCTGCCCGTTTTATGCCGAGCCTGAGCGCTGACTATAGCAACGAGCAAAGTAAATTCCACCACATCAGGATTTGAACCCGTCATTCTTATCTATTTGGCTACTCATTCGGATCAATTAGGATATAGAAGGCTAAACTTATATTCTATTGGACGGTAAATACTCTCGCAAAATAATGAAATTTTTTTTTTTTTTTTTGCAAAATTTATTAACTGTAAGACGTGCCGATACCAAATTCGACCCGATTACACAGATATTTACTTTATTTAAATTATGTCTGGACTTACTTACTGACTGACACCCATATGTTTAAGAAAATAGTTTTTCGTTCTTGGGTATTCAAAGTTCGATTTAAAGCGAAAAATGATTTATTTACTTATTTGTTCCTAGGTACAAAGGTCATAGTTAAAGTTTTGAAATACTACTAAATGCGAGACAGACAAACAAATCAACAAACCGATAAACAAACAAAATAATTGAAGAGAGCGAATGAATAAATTTATGTGTGCGTGTGCGTATGCGTGTAAAAAAAATTTAACAAAATACGTTCGATGATTTGAAGACCGCGTCAATTATTTTATAACATACGAGGACTGTACGATCATTTTTGCTCAAAATTCGAATGGAAAAGCGGCGTGCTATCCGTTAACGCGACACCAACTCCCCAAAAATATCGGGCTGATCTGTTCAACGAACTTTCATTTTGCAACAATGATGAATAAATTTACACCACAGCAACACAAAATTTCGCCACCGATTCCATTTTTGTTTGTAGATAGAAACATTTAATGGACATAAGGACATATGGACGAATAATCCGAAGAGCGTTTGATTTGCACTGAATTTTCGTACTGTGACGCTTAAGCATAAAAGTGGGGACTACAAAAGAAAAAATGCGACATACTTATGATCCACATACTCTTCAGCATGTCGAAGAAATTTGAAAATTAAAGGAGAAGAGAATATGACTGCGATTTTGTAAAAGATAGACAAAGTTAGGCCGGTAAGAGATGTCCTTTAAAATAAAATGCTGATAACTCTTTAACACTACGTTTTGTCTTACATTTCATTTTGTGGTTTCGCAAGGACCACTTTGTCTTAATGTAAAACCGATTTTAGAGAGTTTTGTTGTCAGATGCACATTTGTTTCAGAATACGAAATGATAGTACAAAGGGATAGAAACGATGACAGGCACACACATGCATAGACATTTAAGTGATAACAATGCAAGTATGGGGCAGTTGGTAGACTTCAGGCCAGGCTTGGCCAACAAAATACATACAATCAATCAACTTAGCCCACATCTAAGAGAGAAGCAAGAAGAAGACTATTGGAAAATTGTTTACAAAATAAATTAAATAAGTTTTACAATTATTTCGGGAAAGTTCTTTGAGACGCCGTCGCTTCTTCACTTTGCTCCAGGAATACATTCTAGAGGGTGCACAATAGGCCTTCTCGACTGTCATCATGAATTAAATCAGTCATGAGGTCTATTTCGACCTGATAACAAAATAATTCCATTTGGTAAAAAAAAATATTTTTTCATCAACTCACTCACTTGCGTTTATCATAACGAACTATAGGACGACAAAGAAAAGTGAACATAAATTAGTTGAATTCATTTCATACATGCGTACATAGACATATGAATGTTTTCGTAAAACAAGTAATAATTGTTGTATTTCCCTCGTACATAACATTGAAAACTTCATTTAAAACAAATTGATTTGAATATTAAAAGAGCGCACGTATAGTGATAGTGGTCGCGGATACGCATTAAATGTTTGGTAATATATAGACTGGTATCGTACGCACAATATTTGTAAAGCGATAAATTGTGTTTTTAAAGCTTTTTAATTAAGAGAAGCAATAAAAAAAACTAAACGATTCGCACTTTGCATCCAAAACATAATTCGCTTATATAAAGCATAACAACATAGTTTTGTTATATTCACGAACCTGCACTCGTAAACTCGTCTCTATGTCGGTGCAGATCACCGGTAGATAAGACTACTTTTACTTTCCCCTTTTTTTTTATGTGAGATGACCCACAACTTGTCGAATGCCCCCTATACGCGTCGTCGCGATGACGGTTAGTAAGAAAAGAGAGGATAGTGGGTGGGCTGTGGGTGTGCGTTATTTGTGTGCATTTGAAACTAAAGATAAGAATATTAGGAAGGTTACATGCTCCCAACTTATGCAGTACATCATGCAGTACATATGAGTAACTTCAGGACAACTGGATGTAGCGCTGAAAACTGAGAAAGTGGTCCTACTAAGGAGCTTGTTTAGTGGACAGACACCTTCGGTCTGTTAAGAACACGTGATAGTCAAATATCGTGAATGCGAATACAAAAGCACACTCCAGTCCACATTAGGTCGTTGCTTCAATATTTTCAATGGTTTTTATGAAGTTTTTTAACGCCACGTTAAACCCCAATCCAGCTGCAAATAATGCTCCAAAGTATCGCATAAATTATATACAAATTGTTTAGTAGTATTTCTACAACATTCAACCATTCATTGCCGCAATTATTTAATAGCATTCTTTTAAACATAATTGTGTACGTCGTACCAATGAAGCATTTTGTGGAAATAATTAAAAATCATTATTGGGCTTATTTTATATTGATTTTCTTAGAGAAGAAGAGTTTACAAAATTGTTTTATTAATTATTATTATTATTATTATTATTATTATTATTATTATTATTACATAAATTTAGCCAGAGAATAAATTCTAAGACTAAAGTGTTAAAGCACTAGCATCTAAGGCTTTCGGCTTTTATTTTTATTAATATTATTATCATTATTATTATTATTATTATTATTATTAATATTGTTATCATTATTATTATTATCATTATTATTATTATTATTATTAATATTATTATCATTATTATTATTATTATTATTATTATTAATAATA
>KK502402.1:86463-116925 GCA_000688735.1 Glossina austeni
TATTATTATTATTATTATTATTATTATTATTATTATTATTAAAAACTCTACCGCACTTGAGATTTGAACCCACGACCATTGAATTGCTAGTCGAGTCGGCCCACTCGGCGGATATTAATTATATTTACCGTCTAAAGTGTGGAGAGAATGATTCTCTTTATTAAGTCTGTCTTCAACTGAACAACATATATATGTTACATATCGATAAGTATTAGACGCACTGATCGATCCTATTCATAAGATGTATATGTTAATCACTTTGTACAGATTGTCAACTCTGTACATGTATGTATATGTATTAGTGTAAAGTTTTGTTAAAATCCATGTATAAATTCGCTGATAGCTAATAATAATCAAATTAACAGTGAAATTACAACAGTTCTCAGGAAGACGCTTTCAATGTGTGATAATAACAAGTATTCAGTAATTCAGTCAAAAGCAAACATTTACTATCATCCACGGCATGGTAACCTATAGATCACATTGAATACTATCAGGAATCGTTAACAGCGAATTCAAATTTTGCAATCTATGCTGCGACTTGCATTCATATACAGGAAGATTGCGTTGCGTGTTTCATGCGATTGAACGCGCCCAATACATCGTAAACTAGCGCTGTCGTATGCACGAATCTACACTGGAAGACTTTCTGTAGTAGTATTAGGACTTTCCGTTAATTTTGCTCAGCGACCTCAATAGGTAAAAATGATAAAGTGATGCGATATATCAGTGCATACTCTCTACATACATACATACATACATATATACATTTTTTTTTCCATTTAGTAGTATGCGGACAATAATCATGGAAAGTCCGAAATTGCATTCTCGATCTTCGTTACTTTCGTTGTTTAATTTGAGGAAATCTGCTGCCGAAGCCCACCAAACACGGTCAGAAGCTTATGGCGATGCTGCTCCATCATATCCTAGTCAACTTCGAAAACAATGAATTGCAAAAATTTATTGGATGCAAACCGAGCACAAACTCTCGCAAAACTTTCGAGCAGCTCAGCAGTTGATGAATCAACTATTCCTGGGCGTTTACACGCGATGGGAAAGATTCAGGAGAAAGAAAAACGACTACATCCCCAGCGCAAAATGTCATGGATTAGTCCAGGAGAATCATCCACATCGACATGGACATCGACATCGGCATAAAGTTTTGATGTACGTATGATGGGATCAGCAAAGTGTAGTGTATTATGAGTTGCTAAGACCGAATGAAGCTGTTTGTTGGCCGATATCTACCGACGTCAATTCAACAAATTAAACAGTGTAATGTTGCAAAAAAGATCAGAAATAGCGACTGAAATGTCTACCACACGAATCGGCTTGAAAATGCCATTTTTTCGCCTCTTTTCGCAAGAGTTGTCAAGGATGCACTGTTACGCCTCGAATGGGAAGTTCTGCTGCAACCAGCGGACTCAGTGAACATAGCGCCTTCTGATTACCACTTGTTTAGGATGCAGACTGCCTTGGCTGGCAGGCAGGTCCGCAAAGTGCTTTAAATACGATATCGCTTTAATGGCAGAAATATGGAAAAATGTTGTAGAGAATAATGAAAAATGTTGCGGTTAACATATATTGTACCAATTTTTCTCAATATATGCCCTTTTCATATGAAAGAATGGTCAAAATTAACGGTAAATCCCAACACAAGCGGAATGGTTTAATAACAAAGTAATCCTGTGACGTACTGATATATTCATCCTAAAACTATCTAAATGAGAGGTTCATTCACACATAAATAGTTGAGGTTAGATGACCGCAGTATTTACGCCAAACTTCAATTTTATATGTTAATAGTCGCATATATGTTTAAGAATTGCAGCCTTGACATCTGTTCCATACATCAAGTTTAAAAAGACACAAAGACACTCGCGGTCATTAAAAGGAAAAGGAGGGAAAATTTAAAAATAATCTCATCAATAACGTACGACCTGGCGCACACACAGATCGATCTAATATCTACATGAATAAGTGTCACAGTGAGGTGCGAAAGTAATCTCAGCTCAGCTGACATGTCGACAAAAATATACAATTGAGAAGAATTTTATTTGTTGACAAATTTATGTCAAGAATGTTGAAGATTTGTCAGAAACAACTAAAAATGCCTTTGCGTTTAACGTGCCATTCCCAATGTCCCTTAAATTAGGCTCGTCTTGGGCTCGAATTGTGAATGGCGTAGGATTTTGTTTACAAAAATAGAAGAACTATTTACGGAAAAGTATTTGCAAAGTTCAAGAGACTTAGTTGCGGCAACTAAAGACTTATCATTTCACCCAGCTTCACTCCACATAGTGCATAGTGCATAAGGACACTTGATTAACTTCTTATCCCTTAGGGCATGATTCAAATTTCTCCTCTCCGCAAATTTCTTTACTTCAACGCAAGTAACAAAAATCATATTTCGGTTTAATCTTTTCGTTAATCGTCTTATCCATTGGATTTTCTATTGGACTTTTGTTAATCTTCCAACGGCCCCGATTTCATGCTTTCCCAATTCATTTTTGTTGATATTTCCACTAAGCATCAACTGCCTTAGATAGCTTTATTTTATAATACTGATGGAAAAAGGATTCAAAAAGTTTTATTCGCGTTTATGACTTTCCCAATATATCGGAAAATGTCAGTTGCCTCTCAGAGTGAGGCAGCTTTTCTCTGATTTTCAAAATAATATCTCTAAGTACCCACAGTAAGCCTTTAGTTGGAGTAGAATGATTTCCAGTGTTGCGTAAATTTTATTATTGGATGGCTAGATGTGTATATGTGCACGTCCGCACGCTAGTCAGGTAAGCGACGCTGTGTATTTCGCTCACATTTCTTTTAAATAAGAAAAAAAGTTTACATATATTGTTTATTTATTTGAAATTTAATTTTTTCAGTGTGAATGAATCCATAAATTTGTTTATAATGCAGACATACATTGGCACAAACATACTACGCAATGCCTGCATATATATATATATAGTATTAAATGTTGTCAGACCAAGCAAAATCACTACTTTTTTGTTATCACATCTATTTATTATTATAGCCCATACCACCTCTGGCACAAGGTTTACGTTACTTAGGTTTTTGCGGACGAGCGTGTAGCACTTAGAAGGGCTTTCAGAATCATTTTCTGTATCGATTTACGCCTGTCTGTCCATCTGTCCGTTTAATGTCTGTTCATGTATTTCTTTTTTTTTTTTGTTCAATCTACAGGCCGTAATTTTCGAGAGATTTCGAGATATTCGACCCAAGGACAAATGCTATTGGAAATCGTTCGGATCGCTTCACTGTTATGGCCAAAATTTGCTCTTGATACTAATTTGATATAAAACTTAAGCGAACCAAATTGGAAGCAGAAAATTTGGATCACGTATGTCTATTTTTTAGACCTAAACATATATAGGGGTTGTCATCCTAAACATATATAGGCAAGTAAACTAAGTTTGTAAAATTTGGATCAAGTCACGCAATGTTTTGGGCATCCTCCAATATGCGGCCTGCCATGAAAAGTATGCCTTTGCGTGCAAATAATATGTAGTTTTTAATACATTATTACTCAAATGAGTGAATAATTATGTTAGGGCATCTAATGGGTCGCCTTTGCCCGACTATAATGTTCTTACTTGTTTTTTATATTTAATGCGGTGGATATATGAGATTTGTCAATTATTCGTAACCCGATGGACACGACGTAGAGAGAACATACTTTGTCGGTCTGCCTTGCCTGTCTGTCGAAGGGTTGAAGTGACGATTAAAAATTCAAAACTTTATGTACAAAAAGAATTTATGCCTCAAATACGGTTAATTACAGGCTTCAAATTTCTTCTTTTCTTCCATCTCCAAATCTCTAAATCCTTGCAAAGACAGAAAGGAAGACTTTATACTAAATTATTTATACTAAAACAAAGTTTCACTGCCTCAAATAAATAACGATCTTATTTACGTATTCATAAATTCAGGGGCAATATTGAGCGTCAACGAGAAGAAGGGACAGAGACATAGAGATAGAAATAGAGATAGAGATAGAGATAGAGAGAGTAATTGAAGTTGACTGACTTGTTGCACTTGTTGCATGCAATACATGAAACAATATTTTTATATTTGAAAATGAGAAGATTTGTGATTTGCCGACAAAGATGTGTCTCTAGCGTAGGTAAATGTGTGTTTGCCGCTGCAAATTATTTCAAATGGCGCCATCTATTAAGTCGTAGTAACAGCATTTGTGCACTTGAAAAAGTTTATTGCAAAAGTTTTATCTTTTACAAATAATAACATCATATACACACACTTAGCATTTTAAAATGAACGGATGGTACGTTTATTAATCTCATTACTAGGAGTAAGATCAGAATAAGAAACATTTGCATAGATTTGTATGACAAAAATTCACAAGCCCTTAGAATGCATATGCGCGAACCCAATAGGCTCTTCTTCTGGTTGAGGGTATTAATTAATTAGATTTCCCCGTTTTATGAGGCATTACAAGATTAATTTGCTTGACAACTAACTCATCCATCATAATGGATTCCAAAATGTTTTGATTCTATTGCCAGGCTTGTTTTCCATGGGGACCTGAGTGGGTGGCCTGAGGGTGAAAAATAGACTTACATAGTCCTAATTATTTACAGTTAATTTTTATGCCAACACTCTATAAGGAATCAAGTTATGACATAAAATCATAAAAACTAGACCTTTTTACCATCTGAACAAAAATAGTTCGATGGACTCCCCTTTTCAATGGTTATCATGTCTGACACGTCCCCAGTGTAACAAATTTTCTCAAAACTTCCCCCCGTAGGTTGAACACAAACCTAAGTGGACAGAGATTCGGGCGGATAGACCTTGAGTTGGTTGGATGGACAGGCGGCCTTGTAAAGTTATATTTTTGCGTTCATTAGACGCTTCTCGGTATAAAATTTACGCATTGATTCCTGCCGAGTCCAAATTATTTTAAAACACTTATGTGCGACTGATTTCTTGCGAGCCGTTTAATCACATCCACTTAGTTCACACTTTATTTGATTGTAAAACCGAAAGCAACTTTTATGGGTTTATGTTTGGACTTAACAAGTATTACTTTTTTACGCAGTTTTCTTTTCTTTTCTTTTCTTTTTTTTTTTTTTGTTTGTAAAGTCTAGCCTGACTTTGTTCGACTTCTGAAATGAAGATCAATCTCAACTTCCCTCTCATTTCCGCCATTACTTAGTGATGCCATTTCATCTCCAATGTCTTCAAAGTTGGAAGGGTCAGTTTCTCACGTTTGGTAGATAAGGTGAAGTAAAAAAAAAATTCCATAATTTCTTATTCTAGTGGAATTGTTTCTCCTTCTTCAAGGACACCTAGTTACCGCTATTGAAAACTCTTTATCTAATTCTTGATGAGAACCATAACCGTTAGGCTGGCTGTCGTAACCATAATAATTAAATTTTCCTAGAAAGTATATATTAGGTGTTTGCATAAATTTTGATCAGGAACTTTTACAGGTAAAATTGGTAAAGAAACGGGAAATGCCAGTCAGTGTAAATAACGATGAAATTCGATGATTTTGATCTTTCTCTACCTAAAATAACACTTTGGCATTTTATATTGTTGACTTATATTCACCGTACAACGACGTACAATAACGGTTGTAATGGAGCGCTCAAAATTCTTCTTCTTCCAAATTCATTACTTTCGCTATTTAACTGAAGAAGGCTGCTGCCGAAGACCACCAAACACATTCTGACGATAAAAATTGCAATCGCACATATTTCAACTTCGCCAAATGACGTCGAAAAGTACAAGAAGTGGTAGTATCAAAAATCATTTAATTTAGTCCTAACAGGCTGGAACCATTTTAGGACTAAATATATAGACGAAATATCTGGGTGATGGGTTTTTGGAAAATAAGAAAAAATTGTCTGTAACCTCTTTAAGATCGCTCGAGTCTTTGCCACTACTTTTTGAAGTACTTTGTTAAACTTAATACTTGCACTTAGTCAAATTAACATATTCGATGGGTTTAATATTAATTAACTTCTGTGCTGGAGAGGAGAAGGGCTTCATCAGAAAAGATGTTTTCGAATTTGTTTTGCATAACAACAAATGCGTCAATTTCATATATTTGAAGTTGCCAGCTGGAATTTCTTGCTTCGCATGAAGTTACGAACAACCGAACAGATGGCACCCTACATGGCACCCTACAATAGAAATAGTAGAAATTCAAATTTTCGTACATTTTCATAAAAAATATTTATTTATATGAGATTTATTTTCTTTCTTTAACCTCCTAAAGTCTCTCTTGGCCTCCCAATAAGCGTGTACACCTCATGACACTACCCATAATATGGAAGAATTAGCCTTTTTAAAATTGTACAGTGAAATGTCTGTTAAATTCTCGTAATTTTATTTTTTTCATTTACTTCCTGGTATATACGCATGTGGACAGAAACATAGCTGCGAGGTACATAGCTATAGAGGTAGACTGACTAAAACAGTGACAGTGATGCATAGCGCAAAAAATCTTATAATATGAGACTGCTTTTCTTCGGAAGATGTCAGTCCGATACATCTCAAAAAACACTGTGGATAGATTTGCATACAAGGACTTATTGGAAACTTACTGCATGCTGTTACTGCATGCATGCCAACGAAAATAAGCCACAGCTATGAAAATTTCAGCAGCACAATGATCTGAAATATTTATTCAACTTGGTGAGTGCGTTGTTCCGCGAACATAAGTGGGATGTCATTGAATGGCCAAGTCACTCTCTTTGGGGAGGACTAAAGCACTCCCTGTCGCAACAAACAAGAATTATGTTGAAAAATATTCAACAAGTATGATGTAATAAATATCGCATTAGAGATCTGCGATAATTAATTGCATTCGTGCCTGCAAAAATCGAAACTGTCTTCAAAATCGATAGTAGTTTGAATTGATATCTATTTTCAGTGCAATATTTTTCATTATTATTAAGTTTTTGTATATACACCTATTTTTCTGTGCACCTGGAAACATACGGTATTTTTGAAATGAATTTCTGCTTATGCTTGCTTACCGTAATTCTGAAGCTATTTTTAAATACGGAAATGTTCCTACTTTATAAGTAAATGATAAATGTACATAAATATGATGGGAGGAAAATGGAAAACATTAAACAACATACACCTATACACAACTGTATGCATATGATGTGCGTAATGAAAGAGCGTGCCACGACGTACATGTACCTGTTCTTGGCGATAGACATTCGATTCGCTGCAAAACGAGCACAGCTCTTTATTGACTATTTAATAAAAAAATTATTAAACAGAATCCTTGGCAGACCGAACGCGCGCTAAGTGGAATGCGTTTATTTTGTGATATTATAACTTTAACTTTAGAACGCAGTTTCTCTCAGCAATCATGATATACAATGACGGGCTGTGTGTGTGTGTGTGTGTAGGAAAATCCATTAATATTGAACGCGTATACGCGTTGCAGTGGAACACTGAAAATCGATGCAAACTTGACTGACCGCGATGGGAAGACAAAACATCCTTTAAGGACAAGACGTGACTTTGGTCGTATCGGGAATGAAACAGAAATTTATTTTCAAAAACCAGAATAGAAATACGTATCTATCGTAAACTATCGCTCACGCAATACTATACTTTACTAATTGCGACCGTGTGACATGGCCAAGAATTAATTGGTGCAGTGAACTTTTAAATGATAGCGAAGAGATGCAGATCTCTGTTTAAATTTTTTTTTGATTCATTCCTATGCTACTTATATTTAAATTTGACATTACACCCCGCTCCTAATCAAATGAAATGATGATACGCATATTTTTATAGTCACCAGTAGAGAATGAGTGGCTGATGGACGTTAGCATTTGACTCACAATGACTTGACTACTCACAAGAAAAATATCGAAATCTTAAATGAACGGAACGGAACTTTCTATCAAATCTTTTTTTACATACAATTGAAGCGCTTTGAAATGGTACGGTATTGATTTACATTCTACATAATTAAATTACTTTAACATAATAATAATATTTTTAAATGCTTGCAGCTAATATTGTAAGAAAATTACATTATTTCTAACTGTGTACTCTGTAAATTACTTACATTCTTTGCAATTGTCTGTTTTTCCTTTACACTTACGTTGCGTATATATATTGGATATAGAGGCGCGCAAAGATTCGTAATAAAACTCACCTCCAATCGTGCGCAGCGAATCCTGAACAATTTGTTTTGCATTGTTCGCAACGAACCCCATCCTCAACTTCTCGTATGATAACGCCCTGCAATTGAAAGCAATGCCAATAAATTGATTTTTTTAATTATAATTAAGTCTTTTAAGAAAACTTTTTTTTTATATAAAATAACAATTTTTCTTACTTTACTAAACGAATCATAATCAATGAATATATATATATATGTATATGTATATATATCTATATAAATGTATATTTTATATTATTATAATTTATATAAAGAAATTTTATATCCCTTTCTTTAATTTACTTATATTTATCGATTCTATCGTCTATACGCCTTTGTAAATAGTTAAGTAAAGGGTTAAACTGTATGTAGGCCATCGATTTTAAGTTTGAACTTTGAATGCAGATGGTGTCACAACTAAATATACAATATATTGCGACAATATGTACTCGCACATAAATCTGCAAAGCATTGTATGAGACACTTGATTATTATTAAAATAAAATATATTATGAATCGTAACTTTTGACTTTTTGGCATGTAGATGCCAATGTTGTTCGAAATTATATATTTTTGAAAAACATAACGGATAACCGATTTATGTTCGTATTAGTTTCATTTCTTCGCAATAATTATTTATCACATTCGTCGCTGTTACGAGAGACGATGATCGTACTTTTCAGTCAGAGAGTGGTCAAGTAGATCGTAGATCTAGTCAGAGAGTGGTCAAGTAAACTCTCACTTTTTCAATCTCATATTTAAAACCGTCGAGAAATTATCTCCTTTCAAATGTGAACGAACTGACAACACATTATTGTTTTTTGTTTATAAATGTTTCGGTATAATTGCATTACACTCATACATTGATTTAAATTCTTCTAAAACTTTCCTTAACAGAATTCTGTTAGTAGCTTAACAGCCTTTTGTTGAAATCTTTTTATTTTTCCAATTATTGGTTAAATTTAAATTTAACGTTACAGCACAAACTATATACACATCGAATTTATATATGTATATGTTTGTATATTTACAGTCGACCTTAATATATCTTTTATACACTTTTATCTATATGTATGAATGAAACATTTATTGTATGAATGTTAAATTATTCGAAACTTTAACGAACATTGTCGGTAGTTGAACTCTAATATCGAAGTAGTGCCATAAATTAAGGCTTGCGCGTATCGTGCACCATCGTCCAGGATCAGATGAAATCTTTAAACGAAAGTTGTCGCGGGCGGCTTTGTAACGTTAGAACGCAGAAATACCACTCAAATTGAAAAGTAACATCGCAGTTACTAAACATGCCATTAAATGTTTCGCCAACGCAGGCTGATGAAGACAAGTAAGAAACTTATATTCATTCGATCGTGATCGAATCCTTTATACCCGTCAAATTTTCATGCTCTATAACATGGAGTGGCCGCGGTTGACTTTTTCGATTTTCAAAAAGCGGTTTATCGCCGTGTCGACGTGTGGGCGTTGTAGGCGTATCCTTGGGAAAGTTTAACTCACTTTCAGATTCTTTTGTAAATTTTTAGATGAAATCTTCGTCTTTGCTAATGGGAGATGGATGTTTACCACAAATAATACACAGTTGCGCCGACAGACAAACGGACATACGAACGGACGGACATGTTTAAGTGTATTCTAAATTTGAAGATGGCCAAGATTGTCGCAAGCTATGGCGTTTTGAAGCTTATTGCTGCGTATTATGAAGTTATTGATAAAAAAATTTAATTTTGATACGCCATACTTTGGTCAATTTTTTCCATTTTTTAGCATTTATCTGCTGTAGTTTATGAGTAATGAGCAAAAAACCAATTGTTTTATTATTTTTGAAGAACAGAGATGTTCTCAGTTTACGTGGTACTATAGGCCTGTACCCCGAACGAATTGGCCCATTGTCAATATCAACCTACGTTGATTTAAAATCGATAGCTTCATTTTCGAAGCCAGCATAGCAGAAATTAAAAAAAGGGACACACGAACATGCTTAAATCGATTTAGAATTTGACGCTGACTTAAAATACATACACTTTGTGAGGTTATCTGATGCTTCGTTTTGAACGTTGCGAACGCTTTCACAAAATAAATGTATCCCTCATCCTTCGGTGACGGTTATAAAAATCAATAAATGTTAGGTTTCCCCAGGAAAGAATCATATCGATTTAATTTCGCGTTTAATAATTAATTTTAACTCTTAAATATAAAAAAGAATAAATTATTAATTTTAATCAATATTTAAACTTATGCAAGATTTCGTATGTAGGGAGAAGAGACTTTTGCAATTCTTTTAGAATAGAGAGAATTATGTATTAATGACTTTAAAGCGAAACAATTGTCTTATATGCATTGTATTATTTTTCACCGCCAACGGCATTTAATAAAATTGAAAATTTTGTTTTATTCGAATAATTGCAGTTGAGAGCATTCAAGAAAATGGCATATAATTGTGTCGTAACTACATATGAGTACTTGTGTTCATTTCAAAGTACAAATGTAAGCCCTAAGCATCTTTTGTGTAAAATTATTATTTCAAGTGTGTACGTTTTTTATGTGTGTGTGTACGAACACGATTACATCTAAACTCAAATGCACATATATGTGCACCTCAAAAATAGCCAAGAATGAGAACGACACTTGAGAGCGTTAAGATTAAAACAGCTGGAAACCAAAAATAACAAAAGCCTAAAGCAAAACCAGCATTCATTCACATAAGTAAATGGGAAATGTGCAGCCATTATATATATATATATATATATATATATATAATATCTTTGTGTGTGTGTCTAAATATATCCTTGATGATAATTTGGCCTAACGCCAAACGCAGCCAAAGTTATATTCCTTCCAAACCAGTGCAATTTTGTTGTTAAACGCACGAAAAAGGTTATATGTGCTCGCGAAAAGCCACTCGCTTTTTTATTTTATTGGAACTGAAATCACCTTGAAATCAAAAAAAAAAAAAAAAATAAGCTCAACTTTGGTTAAGAAAGTTGCCAAAAATTCGAAATATTGGTGAAAACTTTCCAAACTATACATATACATATACATATACATATACATATATATATGTTAACTAATATCTTATGCATAGAAAACTTCAATTTTTTTTTATTTTTCTCATGTACGAAAATCTGCAAAAGGCTTACCAAAAAGTGAAAAGTGTATGTATACGTGAGCTACGAACACATACAAAAAAACAAAATTATATCTAATTTGAAGCAAATTTCTCGATCAATATCACCCGCCACAGGGTGAAAAACTTAAAATTATGTGCCATACAAGTAAGAAAATTCAGTCACATCGTCATCTCCTTCTACAAAAACACACGGTCACGACCGAATCGTTTATACCCATCTTCACCGTGATCCTAAAAACAAGGAAAAGAACTACATTGTCATATATCCCGTAATAATAATGAGGAAGCGCGGCTGATTTTTTCTATTTTCTATGGTGTATGTGTTGTACTTTATTGGCAACAAGAAAATAACCCGGAAAGCAAAAGCGATCACAGCTTTTAGTTGTATGTACATATGTGGGCGTTATAAGTGTGTCTTTTGATCGGTTTGGGTAATTTTCAAATTCTTTTGCATACTTGTAGGCGATATCTTCGGTTTTGCGAACACAGGCAATACATAGTTGGCCAGACGGACAAATGGATAAGCGAACAGACGGACGGAGGCTTAAGTGTATGGCGAATTTGAAACTGGCCAAGAATTTATGTACTTTATG
The DNA here is from genome assembly GCA_000688735.1 of Glossina austeni. Classification (NCBI taxonomy): domain Eukaryota; kingdom Metazoa; phylum Arthropoda; class Insecta; order Diptera; family Glossinidae; genus Glossina; species Glossina austeni. Next base: position 98,387 of record KK502402.1, read on the forward strand.
GGCTTTTCGAAGGTTTTTATGAAGGTATTGAGAAAAAGTTAAATTTTGATACACTATGATATTGGGTGGGCGTGGTCAATTTTTCCCATTTTTGTGCGGGTGCTACAGCATCGTCCACAGAATATGTATTATCCACTACAGTTTATAAGCAATAAGCAAAAAATCATTTTTTTTATTTCTTTTGAGAAACAGAGGTGTGTTCAGTTTACGTAGCACTGCGGGCGTGTCTTTCGACCGATTTAATCCATTTTTAATATCAGCTAGCGTGCAAGAACTTCCAATGTTTCCACCAACTTCGAAGTCGATAGCTTCATTTTCGCAGCCAGGAGAGGAGACATTACACAGACGGACAGACGGACACGCTTAAGTTGATTCGGAATTTGATACTGATCAAAACAAATATATACTTTGTGGCGTCTCTGATGCTTCCTTTTACGTATAATAAATAAATAAAATTGCGATATTCCATAATCTTTGGTCGTCATGAGCTTTCTAGAAAGATTACTTTGGGCGCACTATGCTTTCAAGTTCAACCATAGTTTGAAACAAAACAAACTCCTTAACAGGCCTCTATTAAGGTATTTAACAAATGCCTTTGCTAGTTAAATTCGGATATATATTGACATTCGTGTTTAAAATTAGGTATGTGCATGACAGTCGAACGTCCTACCCACCTAATTGGAACATTCATCCTATACGAAGAAAATCATTGAATTAATTCTTTTCAAAACTGTTTTTAAATATCTTTTAAAATCTATTATTTAGATATATAGGGCGATGGTGCGAAAATGGTCAAATTAATTAGTGCAATAAAGCAAAACAAAAGTTATATTAGGCTTGTAATTAATTAACCAGAATGTGTTAACCAAACTTCAATGTTATAAATCTACCTTCCCGCACATCTAGAAATGTCATTAAGAAACGATGGACCGACGCACAACCATTACTAAATTCATTCACAGTCTTACTTTCATCGTGAACACATGTACTTCAGAAGGTCTCTGTTATGAGTTTCTTTGGATGTCGATGGCACCTTTAGTTTAACACTTTATTTCTTAATAATGCATACAAGAGCATAAATTCGAGCATAAAGCTTTTTGTGCTTGCAAGTGAAAATTTATCAGAAATGTCAATAACAGCCGACAATAGTATTTGTTTTTGTTTTTGTTTTTTTTTTTGCTATAAAAAGACTGTTTCCGATTTTGTTTCATTTTAAGTAAGTTACAGTTGCGAACGATGTGCATCGTCATGACGGGTACTATATACAATAGTATCGCCAGTTTACCGCGCGTGACTTTGTGAAAAGGAGGAGCGAAAAGGTTTAAGATTGAGAAAGACTTTGTTGACTAATGACATTTATATTCGGAAGCTAAGAACAGCTAATTATATGATATTCTTAGCTTCACAAATGCTTTTCTAAGACTTTTCAGGGATAGGAAGTTGTACTTAAATGTAACTGTTGAAGATATGAACCAAAAAATTTTAACAAAGCAACCGAGTTATGTTAAATACAGTCTCGTTATGTTCAGTTTTTTTCCGAAAAATTTTATATGAAGCGATCTAGCGAAAAAATCAACTCTGTTAACAGGCCTTTGTTGAGATTTATTTGATTTGTATTTTTGTTACTTCTATGCAAGCATGAATTCACGCCCCCTGTACTTTTTCTCAAATATTCACCACAAATTGAGGGCTTAAGTTTCTTTCTTTCTCTATGCTAACGTACATCATTGAGTCCAAATATATCCATCCATCCATCCATCCATAAGAACGGAACTGACAATCTTAAATTCGACTGCCGCGGAAATTAATCAAAATCGCTACATCTCGGAATTGCTTACCAAAACGGATGTTATTATGATATTTTTTTTGTAAAAATAGCCACAGTATTTAAAGCTTAAATATTGACCATGCCCAATACATTCCTGTTTAATGCCAAAAGTTCATATTTATTGAAATGTCAGCCAAGTGAGATCGTAAATTTTCATGGCAAGCATTCTCCGATAGTACTAACGGCACCAAAATGATCTGCCTTTGCGTTTATTAACATAATTATTAATTATAAGCAAATGGGTTACAAACATAAATAAAACGAAAAAAGTAGGAAAATTATGTTCAGTCGTGACCGAATCTGTTATACCCATCACCGTCCTTAAAGCGACACAAAAAAAGGAAAGAACTAAATTTTCGTGCTTTATAACGCGGAGTGGGCGCGGCCGATTTTTTCAATTTTCAAAATAAAAGTTATTGCCGCATAGGAGCTAACGGGAGTATATTTACCACGAGCTACGATACAGTTAATCAAGTAGACAGATAGACAGACGAACAAGTGGGCGTGCTTAGATGCATTCCGAATTTGAACATGGCCAAGATTTAGTAGATGGAGTATTTGAAGCTCGCTTCTGCGCGTTATCCCGATTTCCCGACAGATACTACACCATCGCCTATAGAATACACCTTCAAATTTTTGGTACATTTATCTGCTACAGTTTACAAGCAATGAGGAAAAAACCAATTTTTTATTCTTTTTGAAAAACAGAGATGTTCTCAGTTTACATGGTACTGCGGGCGTGTCTTTCGATCAATTTAGTTCATCTTCAATACCAACCTGCGTGCGAGCACTTCCAACGTTTCTGCCAAATTTGAAATTGACCGTGTCATTTTTACGGCCAGGAGAATGTTTAGGACACAAACATTACGCATACGGACAGATGGACATGCCTAAATCAATTCAAAATTTAATACTGATCAGTAGTATCTATATACTTTATGGAATCTCTGAAGTTTCTTGTTGCGTGTTGCAAACGTTTTGAGAAAATGAATTTACCCTTTATCTGTGATGGTGATGGGTATAAAAAACGTCTACGTTCACACTTCATCGAAAATTACTTAATATGCTTAATTGCGCTCTGCTTCGATCAAAGAAAATGTAAACAAAACGTAAAATTATTCGCTTAAATGATGATGACTGTAAGGGGAAATGCCAATGGAAATTGTGCAGAAAGCCAACTTTTTTTTGGGCTTAGCTCTATATAACATGAGCCCTATATAACATTTAAAATGAACAAAACACGAACTGAAAGAAATTTCTCCTTAAAGTTTTGATCTGTTCCCTACACGCCTGGGGTGAGAGAGAAGCGAAAGGAATCAATGCTTCTGCAGAGAAATTCAAAATATGCGATTTTAATATTAATCATGGATTCGGTCACACACTTATAAATTCTTCTAGTCACTTACTCTTACACTCACTTTTCGGATTTAGGGTGAGAGAGAAGCGAAAGGAATCAATGCTTCTGCAGAGAAATTCAAAATATGCGATTTTAATATTAATCATGGATTCGGTCACACACTTATAAATTCTTCTAGTCACTTACTCTTACACTCACTTTTCGGATTTAGGGTGAGAGAGAAGCGAAAGGAATCAATGCTTCTGCAGAGAAATTCAAAATATGCGATTTTAATATTAATCATGGATTCGGTCACACACTTATAAATTCTTCTAGTCACTTACTCTTACACTTACTTTTCGAAATAAGTGAAGTGTAAAATGTGTGATTCTTCTTTGGCAGGTGCGGTGAAGGCAACACTTTTTCCCTAACATAGCGACAAATATTGAAACTTTGAAGGGAAATTTTATGGTTAAAGCATATTAGCCATGTTAATGTTAAAAAAAAAAACTTCTTATAATTGAAGAACATTTATGTCTACAATAGACTTCAAAACTTTAAACGCGCTTTTCTCGAAACATGATTTTCAAAAACGAGCGATAAGATAATATTTGCAATTTCCATTCGAATGTTTCTCAACATCGCACGAAAATCGACTCGATCGATTTTGAAAATCATCTACCTCATCGTCTACTTTTGGCTACAGATATACACATTTTGTATCCGCTATTTTACGGGTCGCAAAGGCCCATTACATTGAAAATGTGCCGTGAGAACGACTTATATTTTTGTTATTGTTGTAACAATTAAATACATGTTTAATTATGGTCTTGGAAATTATTATTTTATTGCCTCTCTTTCTATCCGCAAAAAAAATTCTGAAAAATAGGCTTCTTTTTAGGCTTATATAGTGACGTCCCCCCTCCTTAATAGGTTATTATCATCCTAAATTTTGTGATTGAGTTTATTGTCAATTGTCTACGATGTATGTTCGCATGATTATGAAGATGGTCTAAGGCATAGTTAAAAAAAAGAAAAAGGAAAAAAACAATTGTTATTCGCCTTCACAGCTCTATAATTTTGCTGCATATGCTGAAGAGGATCAAGGGCAACGAAAAAGCATAACAAAGGGCAGGAAGGAAATATGCTTTTATTTAATTAACAACAATGAACACCAAGAGTCCTATTGCACTTTTCTTAAATTGTTAAAAGGGGGCGCGGGTTCTTAACGAATATAAACGAATATAAGTCAAATATTTTTTAAAATACTGAAAATCAGCGAAATATATTTTATTTATATATATATATATGTATTAATTATAACATTTATGCAATTTTGAACAGGGAGACAATTTCAAAATAATGTGTGTACGTGTGTGTGTATATGTGTTGTGATATTTCTGTCTGTCTGTGTGTGTTTGTGTTTGTGTTTGTATTTGTGTGTGTTTGAGTTTGCGTTTATTCTATGTATGATGTATGTATGTTGTATGTGTATGTGTATATGTATGGATGTGTGGGAGTGTGCATGCATGCATGTATGCTACGTGCACATTTAGGGCAAATGTCTACCGCCATGCTATTTTGCTCGGGGAATTTGAACGCCTCCGCGCTGATGACATTGCATACGAATATTTAACATTTGAGACGTTGCCATTGATTGCATTATTGCGACATGAACGCGATTGCGTAACCGACGACATTGCCTTCGCAGCTGCCGCTTGATTTCTTTTATTATTGACAGGTGTACTGCTTTCGTGACTTCGCGTTCCGTTAGGAATGACGTGTCTATTATACGAATCGTATGGATGTTGACTTGAGGTTGTAACTCCATACTTTCGCGGAGGATTGAGCGGAATCAGACTTGAGCTGACGACTCCACTACTATGTGTTTTTTTGGGTAACCTCGATGTGTTTGCTGTAACAGTAAAACGATTTTTATACGCTGTTGATGATGATGGACTCGTATGCTTGTTGCAAGGTAGCAGTTCCGCGCCTTGATTATTGCGTGGTACAGTGACTGAAGGCTGCGACGGACGACTTCTAACGCTTTCAGCAGTAGGAACCGAACGAATGCCTGCGCTTGCACAAACTGCTATTCGATTTGTTCTGGAATTATCGGCTCCTGATCGATAATTTTCCACAGGTAGGTTATCGTTAAGACTGGCGGTAAATATTGTTTTCCTTTTAGTGACCATTGGTTTCTTTCCGCCGTCATTGATATAATCAGACGTAATGGGTTTGGCTACGCCAACTGGTATTACACGCCCAGGTCGGTTTGGTGTTATCGAATTCTTGAATTCCACATGTAACATCTCGGGGAACGATTTTTTCGTTTGCGAACTATGTGGACGTTGCACTTTAAACGTGTTGTGCCGTTTCACCGAAGATTGATTAGCGACTATTGTACGACGATCTTCATCATGTACAGGGGCATGTGCTTCCGGCTTGTAGTTATCATTGTCGAATACTATCAACTCGTGTCGCTTTTTTTTCGATTGGGAATCTTTCGGCATTTCATTGGTCTTTCCTGCGGGTTCCACTTCAACAAACCACGACGGGTTATATGGTGCACGCGTATCCTGTTGCAGAAATCTCTCCCGAAATGATTTACGAAAATTATTTAAAGTGACCGTTTTGTAATTATTGCTTCGGTCAGTTCCCTTTTTAAGTACATCCTCTGGAAAATTATCAACCTTTCCGACAAAAGTTGACATTTTCTTTAACTGTTCAAATTGTTGTCTTAGTGCATTTGACATTGTGTTTTTTTGATATGTCGACGAATCGATATGACATGTAGCTGAGCTTACCGTTCCTTTGACGGATCCATTCCCGTAGGCCAAAGATATTTGACTAGACTTCTCGTCGAAGGGGAACTCGTATGCAGCAGTTTTTGCCTCTTGTTCTAAACCATCTTTTGACCATTTTTCAAAAGCATTTTCAACATTATCAGTAGGGCCACCTTCACCGCTATGTTCATCGGGCGCAGAGGCGGGAGGAGCCTTTTTGCGTTTAGTGAACGTATTAAATTTGACCGGTAATTTTGATTTTTTTAATTTCTTCATTTCCATCGCTGAAATGTTCGAACCCGAACGACCTTCGCCTTCTTCGCCCAATATAAATGTTTCAGTTCGCTTGGGCACGACATCAATTTGTGAAACAGGCGAACCTTTGCTTTCGTTTATCATTTGCTTGTTGCCCACATTTGTGCCGGACGTCGAAGTGCGATCGTGCGGCAAATCTCCCAGCCCCCGCGGAAGGGATGAACGCCAATTGCGAAAGAATGCCATTTGTGTTTTTCTCCTCTTTTTCCAATTTTTTAATTACAAATACTTCACAAATTTCAAATCATAATTTTACTAAAAAAAATTTTAAATGAAATAATGCCACCCACGCATACGACCAATTCTAGGCAATCTGTGTTTTTTTAAAAGTCTTTACGTTTCAACTGTTTACAAATAACTGAGAAGAAAAAATTCATCGCGCTTAGTACTCGAGCTTACTTGAATAGCAATCGTGTTTAACTAGATGTTCATATTGTGGTTGTGTGCTTCTCTAAGCGAATATTATGTGGTAACAGTAATGTATTAAACACGGATAAACTATGAAGAGTGCAATAAAACTTAGCTTATGTGCTGGCGTGATATATATATATATATATATATATATATATATATATATCCTATCGGTCAATAAATTCCGGAATTGAGATATAACGTCATAGACATACGTACGCATATATTCCATAATATTTTTAGAAAAATTCAACTCTCAAGCGGCACTTGAAAAATTTTATGTCAATTCGATCATTCCGCTTACGGACCTGTAGCGTATATCGTTATTTTTATGATTTTCTTAACAAGGGAAAAATCGAAATTAAAAACACATCCACCAGATCATTCTCCAGATCTGCTCCTCCTTATGATGTGCTTACTCGGAACTCTGAACTTGATTTTATTCATTTATTTATTTATTTATTTATATAAAGATGTCTTTTTCATTTCATACCAGGAATTATTGACCTGTGTGCTATATCTATCTTAGTATATGTATGCGTGATTTTAAAATAGATAAATTGAAATCTGATGTCAATGCCAACATTTTGATTTGACCATATTTCAATAAATAGCTCATAACGAGTGTAGATAGTTTTCAATAGTGAATAAGTTGTTAAATGTCTGCTGCAGAGCACTTGTTAAATGTTGTGATGAGTGATTTGAAAGCTATCTTAACTGCGCGTTCGAATTACAAAAACATCGTCAATCGAGACACTAAAAATGAAAATTACATACAGCTTGGCTCGAAGTTCACGTACCTGACAGGCACTGACATTTCATATCATTGATATATTAAGTCGACTGATTATATATCTGATTTCGTTTTTGCCAGCCTAAAAATTTTCCTTGAACATATTTGAAGATATTTCGAAATAATTTCTTGAAATTTCTTGAATTTTTTGAACATTAACAGAATCTATTTGAACCAATTTGAGCGAAAACCAAAACTGTTGCTACTGCTGGCAGCGCTGCCATAAATACCGACCACAATTCTGTGTTAAATCACCATCAAGCCTTTGAAGCCTGAATAAATGAGGACAGTCATGTGGAAATACAGTAGCTACATACCTTATTCCTATAAGCCTCATATGACACCGAATTCATAGCGTAAGACTTCTTGTCGCCGTAACATTGGTAGTTAAATCACTAGTAAGCTTACGCTACGCATTAGACTACTTCATTTCAATACCCTTTCGTTCATTAAAACTATAGTGGAAACCAGTTAATTTTGAAAGAAAAAGGAAAAGAAAAAAAAACTAAGAAAATTATATTCGGCTGTAGTCGAATCTTTTATTCTCATCACTTTTACTAAAAAAAAATAAAAAAAAAAAAAAAAACTCAAATTAAATAAAAAAAATTTCAATTCTCTGTAATATTTGGTGGGCGTGGTTGATTTTCTGTCATTTTTGTATAGTCGTTTTCGTATAATCGTCGGATTAGTCACAGAATACAACAAAACTGGAGATGTACTGCAGACTTGCCCTTCGACCGATTTCGTCTATTTTCTGTATCCAAGTGCGCGCATAAGTTTCCATTATTTATGTTGATTTTGAAACCAATACCTTCATTCCATGTTTGGACACACGGACAGACAGACATGCCTACGTCAATTAGGAATTGGGCACTGATCAAGGGCACGCATGTATATTGTGGACCCGAAGAAGCTTCCTTCATGGTGCTGCAAGTATTCTAACATAATGAATGCGCGACCATCCTTGGTAGGATGGTAGGTGTAAACACAAGGAACAAGTTATAAACACTATTTCGTAATACCTGTCAGTCAGAGGCTTAACTTAGCTTATTTAACTTGACGATGAAACGAAAGCGTTTTCGTCCGATTTAAACAATTTGACAGTGACCAGTGTAAGTGATAATGACTTGGGAAACTAGTCGTGGATTTTAGGGAAAAGAAGGGAGGCAAAGTGGCTATTATTCATTCTAATCTTAAATATGTATGTGATATAAACAACATATGCGATATCGACGACAGTGCAATAATGTATTTTTCGATATTTTTCAAAATGTTACCATTTTAGATAACTTAAGATCGCGAGTACATGTCATTTCAAAATTATGAAAAATACCCTACTGCGCAACAATACTTATTTTATCGCAAGCACAGATGTCATTTTTGAAATTGTTTCGCGTTCAATGAGATCCTAAGAAATTGAAACGGCCATGCATAGAGCGGTTCAATACTTCGCGTTAATGCTGTCATCCATTCGCTCAAATCGGTTTTTCGATATTGCCAATGAAACGATAAAATTAATAAATCGATATATCCGGTGAAGTGTATAAAAAGTTGAATACAAAAAAGAAAGTGGGCGATATCTCACTTGTTTACTTACCTAAGTTGCTATATAATATTTATATATATATATATATATATAATAAGAATATTTTGAAAGTTGTTTTCCTTTTTTTCATTATTTACTGAAATAGTGTTTCGTTATATCTTAAAAATACAAAAAAAGCAAAAAAAAAAGAAAAAAGAGTTATATTCGGCTTAGGCCGAATCTGTTGCTAGTCTCTAGTTACGAACATTTTGTTTTCAATTCTTTTATTAATTTGAATCGCGCCCATTGAATGAAGAAATTGAGGTTAGGCTTACTCTTCTAGACAAAATTCTGAGGTCATAATTGTGATTTCAGCTCAAGGACAAGGCAGCGGGCATCGATTTCATTATTATTATTATTATATGTTAACTCGACATATGCATACTTTCTAAGTTGTCCAAAGCGTATTTCATTCAATTCGTATTAAAACATTTGTATCTTACAGAAACAGAGATATATTTATTATATGCTCTATGATGGAAGCGGAGAAGCGGAAGAGCGCTCAACTGTACAGCTTAACTACATATATTTATGCATACCAGTAATGCACTTCGCGATTTAATTGTTTTTGATGGTTTAACCAGAGACAGCTAAATGACAAGATGTTTCAACATTTTGTTTAAAATTTAAACTAAGAGATTATTAGGGACCTCTTTCATTTCCATTATCAATGCTGCTACTAATGCTGCTGCAATTGCTCTGCTTGCTCTTTCATTCTGCCATTATTTGTATGGGTAAAGATTCTGTTACTAATTTCTTAATATAATTAAATGTTTTCAAAACAGAATTCAAGTGCATATTGAAGTGCATATGCGCTATGACATGCATAAATGTACGAAAAATATCAAAAAGTTCAATGAAAATTTGCTATGAAAAGTTATGAAGAAATTCCAGAATATTCTCTTATAGACTATAATAGAATATATACTACAGTACAATAACTCATATCTGATGTGGGAATATGCAAATATGCAAATGTCCAGATATATGGGTAATATGTATATGTAAGTAAATAAAATTTCTAAATATATATATTTTTATAAATAAATAACAAGTAAATTAAGTAAAAATAAATTATTCATTCCTACAACATATTTTTTGTTAATAATAAAAACTTAATCCACATGTTTTGATACGATATTGAAAACTTTGATTGAATTTTTTTAAAAGCATATGGCGAGCATAAGCCTTAAAACACTTTATTATGAAATAAAAGGTGAAATGAACACAAACTATATTTGCTACATACATACCAAAGTTGCATTTTTTTTCATACATAGACACTTTTATGTATACTATAGCGCGTATTCAGCGCGTTAAAAATGCATAATTGCGTATATTTCTACTTTGCAAACGTTAGAATGCCGGAGTCATTTAAAAAAACTATTAACAGAATTTTCGCACATACAAGTAATGAGAATGAAAGAGCAAGCAATCAAATGCGTGCTAATTAGGAGCCTTACTATCGTTACGGCGGATAACAGAAGCATAAAAACTCCGTAATAATTTTAAGCAAAATGTTGGAATATCTTGTCGTTTAGTTGTGCCTGGTAAACTGCACACACCTACCAGGTTCTTCTCACCTCTTAATTACTCGTAAACAATGAGCAATGTAAGCACAACAGCTTTATATGCGGGCTCTAAGAATGTGTTTATCGTTCCATCATCTAGTTTCACTTACGACATAAGCAAAAATAACAAATATGCGTAACGAATATAAGAAAGGAAAAAGCCTTGAGGGGAAACTTGTCTATCCATCGCCTCGAATAGCTTTTAGTTAATTGTGGTTTCGCACATCAACCATTCAAAATTATTTTCATTCACTCTTTAGAAAACCCTAACAGTTAGTTGTTCGAAGCAATTGCTACTTTTTTCAGGTGATCTCAGCTTTGGCTGAGACTTTTAGACGAATTATATCCTTCCCACGCATAGGCTGCAAAATTTCGCCACTCTTTCCATTTCATTTGTGAAACAATTGTCAACTTCAACAACAGATGATATTCGAACCTATGGATGGATACCTATGGTATGACGATCTTACTTACGACTGGCCGTTCATATTCATGTACATGTAGATTCCTTATGGGTTCTGTAATGAATATTTCTGAGAGGATTGCACAAGACAAGTGCAATACTCTGCGTTTATAGCATACGTTAAAAAATTTGGGATCTAGGCTCCATAGCAGCAGAATGTAGGTAACAAAACATCTGAAAGCATATACTTATTGTATTCTTTATAAGGTCGAGCAGTCGAACGTGTCGACGTGTCGACTTGAAAACTGAGCTATAATATATTAGATAGGAGTACGCCTGTAAATGAGTTTCCGCAATCGCTGCTAACGACAAGGTCGTGCTCTCAACTAAAATGCTACTTCACTATTGCCCATCAATACCCTTGCAAACCGATGTAATTCTTGGAACTCGATAATAGCTAACTACATAGGAGATAAGTCTACAAGAAAACAACTTTTGTACTTTCGGCAACTTCTCTACTAAGAAGTCCTATCGCCAGGAGGAGAAGCAAGCAGATAGGCTTCTATTTTGTTAGTTTGGCATTTGGAAACGAAATTTATTACTTATTACAATGATGAAGAATTTATTTGCTAGTATGTTAAAGGGTATTGAAGAGTATAAAAAAAAACTTCGATTATCGGATATTTACAAATACGATTGCTTAAGTGATCCCTACTTATCGATTTATTTTGTTGCAGGCAATGTATGCACCAATTTGTGTCTCATTCACAGCAGCTGTGTAGTAACAAAATTGGTTAATAAATCTATCGAAATCTGATAGATATACATGTATAGATAGATAGATGTCTGTGGAAATTTGATGTCAAGCAATGACATCGAGATTTTGAGTCAGTAGTTGACCAGTAGTCACCAATACTTAAATTGAGGTCAGGCTATTCAAAAAGTCTGTGGGTTTCATAACACCTTACCTCACTTCAAATAAAGACAAATGAACAAATTCTCAAGTTTCTGAACAATCTTTTCCACTGTATGCTCGCTCGCTCGTATATGAATTACATCATTAACATGCAAGTGCCCTAAATTGATTTCAATCGTACTGACACACACACACACACAGTAAATTTATATGAGCACAAATATATTAACATACGTGTACTGACAATTGTTTAAATATATTGGGTTGTATACACGGACGCGAACACACGCATTCGATTATTATTTTTCGTTTATTTGGCTTGGATTTTGTCTTTTGTAGTTCAATGATTTGTTCTTGTTATCACATATATGGAATCTAAATAAATAAAAAGTGAGCAAATAAGAGATTTTATAGGATAGATAACCCCTTACGTTATCGGCGTAACAGTGATAATGTGGCCAATCGATTCGCTTAACAACGTCCAATGGAATTTCAAACAAATAATTATTTTGAATTTTTTCCCTCTTTAAACGCTAAACTACTTGCACTAAAGATATATTTAATGAAATTTATGCGGTTGCAAGGACTTATGCAGTCGCGCCATTTATTATATATGAACCGATACGAAATTATATTCTGAATCGATTTACACACTCATATTGTTCGACATAAATCCGAATACTAGTGCAAATAAAGTGAATCGAATAATTTTTACTTCTCACATAAGGCCCATTTAATTGGCATTCTTTTAAAAATTTCTCGCTGAAAAATGGTAAGAAGTAATATATTTATTTATATATTGACGCTTACTATGTCTAACATAGGTTCAATAATAAAGTAAAGTAATACAAAGTGTCCTTAAACAATCTGAAGGAGAACAAAGGAAAGTTGAACAAAAAAAAAAGGGAACAAAAAAAAAAATAAAAAAGAAACAGGAACCAGAAGAAGGAAATAACACACACACACACACACACACAGTCACAGTCACAGTCATAGCTCCATCCCAATACTAAGTAACTAGCTAACCTCATTATTAGCGGCGAAGCTTAAAAGCCTACGTTTGTAAAAGAGATAAGAGCGTCCAAGTTGCCGCAACTCCCTGGTCAGCGAATTATTGGCTCTTATAACTCTTACCTGTCAGCGGAAGCTTATTGCGAACAGTTCTACCAATGTTGTAGTAATTAAGGAGACGTCTAATATTAACTTAAAAAAACTATGAATCGCATGAGCGATGCATGGGCATATAGACATTCAAAGAATGAAACTTTCTTGGTAGGAAATTTAGCCGAGAGCACAGGGAATTTATGTGTGCATCAAAACACAACTTATCATCGATAATTACCCCCAGGAATTCCAAGCTATTTACAACTCCAACATTGGCACCATCTACGCTTACAGCAAAATTCAGATGTACATATATATATATATATATATATATATATATATTGAAATAAGTAAAATGAATGTGTCGAGTGTGTTATGAATGGGCCGAGAACATGCTTTGACGCCCCTCCGATATAGAAAAACGCTTTCAAAGAAAGCTGTAAGAACGATGTCGTAAGTCACGGCCCATTATTAAGCGGCCTACACCACCGTACAGCTATTCATATAACGACTTTTAAAAATAAGGCATTACATGAAAAGTGGTCGAAAAAGTGGTCTGATCCGAACTATTTCCAATTGCGTTCATCCTTGGACCAAAATCATATTTCATCGAAATATCTTAAAAATTGTCGATACGGACAGACAAACGGACAAGTTTAAATCGATTCAGAAAGCGATTCCGAGTTGGTCGGTGTAATAAAAGAAAGTTCTAACTCAAATCCTTCCGCGCAAACTTAATATATCCCTGTACCACAATTTACTAAACAAAATTTGAATAACGAACAAAGGGACGACCTATGACGGGATTCTCACAAAACAATGGCACCTTTAAATGGCATCAACGTGTAATAGTTAGTTGTTTTATTATGACAATAGATATAAAAGTGTTCTGAGTGAATTGATGGGAATCGAGATATCGGAAATGGACCCTGGCCGTCAATAGTGTGTCCCTTTGTTGTTTGTGTTAGTGTTTAGGTTACGGATCACCTGATCAAATCGAATTGTAACATTAAATAATATGATCATTTACTTACCATTTCGGAGAAATCATCACGCGAACGACGTGTTAAAGTTGTCTGATTTTGATTATCCTTTGTCGGCGACATATTTTTTTGAGAATTTGTGTGCAAATATTTATGTATACAACTAATTGATATGCATAAAAAAAGTTGTTGTTTTTGTTTTTTCTTTAGAATAAACTCACTAAATTATTTAATTAACCTGAAATCTTCACTAAAAGCCGTCTGTTATAATCCATTAATATATTCAGTTAAGAGCACAATTTATGCTAATCTAAAAAATATTGAGCCTTCAGTAATCCATAGGCATCATCTACTCAATTCCAACCAACCAAGGTGAACTCTCAATATTTCTTAGGCTATCTTATGAAACTTATGTGCAACATATGTGCCTGTGCATGGTTACCTTTCACAGACATTATCTTAATGAATTACATAAAATATGCACAATTATTATACTCTGCACCCTTTTGATGACAGTTACGAGTGAGTCTACACGTTAGTGCAGTATGTAGACAATGAAATAGCGCTTTCATGACTGTCTGTCTGTCTGTCTGTCTGTCTGTCTGTAGTTCACATTCTGGCTCGCATTTTTCCCACTCTTTTGTTTTTTTTCTGTTTAATAACTAAAAAAAATTCAAGCAACGATTTAATAAAAGCGTCAAATAAACATTTCTCTGCGTTGCCGTTAATTTATTATTATATTAGGGAGTCGCAGAGACGAGAGCTCGAAGAGATCTTGAATACTTTGTTTTTGCGACTATTTTTAGAAATATAATCATCGCTTATTAACGTGGCTTAACGCTAACAAATTAAACAGTAATGACAAAGTATTAGTTTAATACATAGCTTAACTGACTCTCTGATTGCCGGTAGAGAATGCTTCTGCAGAACTTGACAAATTTGCGACGATAACGTACACAGTTCAGTGCAGTAATAAAACTCGATTAATTTAAATTAAAATAATTTTTTTTAATGAAACGCACGCTTTTCGCATCTTCGTTCGTTTGCAATTGAACGAAAGTGAAAACTTTTATGCTCATTTAGCTTTACACCACTAATTCAAACGCTTCAAACGGTTTTATTATTTATCGTCTTACTGCAGAAAGTTGAATGATATAATAACAGGTTGGATCTGCAGTAATCTCAGTTACAATTATTCCTTTAGCTACACAAGTTATCTGCAATTATAATTCAATTTTTCTTTGTGTGTCTGTGCGTGTGTGTTTACCCCAGTTATAGAATAGATCTATGAGGTTTCAATTTGGTTAATTCTTGTATCTGCTTACTATCGTGGATCAATTTTCAAAATAAAATAAAAAAACTCGCCTTTTTGCCACATGAAGACTTACTTTTCGTACAAGGGGCTATAAGGGAGGATATTCAAAAAATTACTCTATCCGATCCAAATTTTTTCAATCAATTTAAAATGCTCAGTTTTTAAATCAATTCAAATTATCAAGTTACAATCTTTTTATTACGTATATTAGAAACGTGAAAATTGTCCGATCCAACCTTTTCCGTAGAGCACATCAAAGCATCAAATTCCATAAGAATATCTCAAAACTTGCGAACTTTTGTTTGAGCACGACGGCACGGGCATTTACATGAGCAAGTATCAGACAGAGAGACAGACAGACGGACGGACGAACGAACAAGTTTGAATTGATTAAGAAAACAATGCTGAATTGATTGACGTAGTAAAAAACGAATCCGACTTGAGCCCTTGAGTCCTGTAAGTGCTACACATATCACACACACACAACAAATTAGATGATGTAAGGTATAAAGATGTACACATCTTTACGGGCCTATTTGGCATATATAAAACCGGAAAATCGGGAAATAAAACTTTGTCATTACTTTCGACGGTACGGTACGGTATTAAACGTAACGGGAAATAGAAAGGTTTTTAATCTAATATAAAAACTTTTAAAGTTCTGGTAGCGAAATCAACAGATCTTAGCATTTTAACTATGAAAACTTGTACAAGGAAAGGTGAAAATCGCAGTTCGATTGATTTTTTGCAACGTATTCACAGTGTTCAGCATCCGAAGGATGGAACGTCGTTCAGACGTGGATTACGTTGGAAGACGGTCAACTGAACACGTGTGCATTACACACATTTTATATATAATTATATTAAGCTGCTGCGATAATTACGAAAAATTCATTTCTACAAAGGACTCTATTACGATAAACGGCCAGAAAGATTTTTTTATTTAAACTAAACTGTTTGATACTACGATCAAATGTAAATCACCAAGGTAAGGAATGCCGGCCGGTTTATCGAAATGCATATGCAACAAATGAATTTTTTTTCTCTTTCATGATCACATAAGAAAATAGGGAATATTAAGTTATACGGATACGTAAATATTCATACATATGGAAGCATGGAAGCAAATCATGTGGAATATAAAAGAGCGAAGTCGTCGGAGCGTTTCTATAGCTGTTGCAGCGGCTGCTGTACAGCTGCTTGGCGCAGCATTCAAAAACACGTTATGTCTTACAGTTGCTTATATGTAAGTACACAAAGCTCTCGTCTTTAATAAAAAGAAGAAAAAAACAAAAAAAAAAAAAAAAAAAAAAAACGCATTTCGTAGAGCACTGTCATGGTAAACGGGTTTTGTATTTGAGAGCACAAAATATATACATTTAACGTGTTTTTCTTCAATTTTTGTTTTCTAAAAACTCAGAGGATTTCTATTCACGCAACAAACGATACAAAACGATTGCCAGGACCGTCATTATATACTCAGATTACAGTCTACTTATCTATCTACGAAGGCTTTTGCTCAGGCCTGATTTTATGATTTATCAAAATAAAATTGAACACCGATCCAAACAACTGAAGGGAAAAAAAAAAACAAAAAATTGAATGCGATGCTTTAGAATAACGTGTATGAAAAGTATGCACAGGCACAGGCTAAAGAGTGAGTATATTGCTGTTGGAAAAAAAGAGTTTCTTTAAAGAACAACATTGATTTTTTACTAACTAACTAAGCTTCCGTTATTTTCGGTTCTAGAGCGTAATAAACTTTGTTATGAACTGGTTTTATTAAGGCATTACTTGTGCATTTTTAAACAGCCAACGGAGAATGCTGTAGTAAAGCAAAAAAAAAAAAAAACAGACCTAACCTCCTAAAAGGAAGTGTATTCCTTTGAAGGTGATTTATACTTAACTTGAAAACGAATCAGGATTATGTGAGACAAGCAACTACAATTTAGTACTTGCATATGTATATATATTATAATACGTAATTGTACGATTTTCCTTAGAACATCACAATTTAGATCATTAAACGAAGTGGGACATAACTTTCCATATATCTGCCTGTTTAAGAAAGAGAAAGGCAGAAAAGAGGCGAGTGACTTAATGTGAAATTTTTAAATCTCCTCTTCCTATCTTCTTCTTTCTCTCTCTCTCTCTCTCTCTCTGTGAAGAATGAAATGAAAACTTTATTTATTTTCACAGAAATAAAAAATTTAAAATATGAATATAAATGACTTTCTTCTCGTTCTCAAAGCGTTCGGATTAAATTCATAAGATCCTTCCTTAGGCATCTAGATACACCGGTAGATGTTTTCACAATGCCGCATGATTTTATTTATGTTATCAATGTATGTATGCATTCTTATTACATGCGATACGCAGATTTCTTTATCAGATTTACTTGTTCCACAACAAATTTAAAAAAAAAAAAATATATGAAAACGTTAACTGTCGTAAGTAAATGTTTATCAGAAGCGAAATATCTTCTTCATATTTCACAGCTACATTAACGAACATTCATGCATATTTGACAGAGATTCTTAAACCCACGATTTGTTATGGAAAAAAGATCCAAAAAGCATTCACAACATACATACATACATACATACACAACGAATATAACATATATAGTATAAGCAGATGAATATATATTATATTTTATATATATTTCCTTATGTAAACATAGACGAACACAATCCACACATTAATTGAATGGTTTCAGTCTTTCTTTTTTTTGTTTCGGTTTAGCTTTGCCCACAATTTGTTGTGATTTTAACTTTATTAAGCTTGCCTTGCTTGTTACTCTCTAAGTGTACATATACGTCTACACATTCTGGATTCGTGATCCTAAAAACAAATGCTTTTGGTTGAAGTTTAGAGCAGCAATTATTAACAGCCCAGCCTCTTAAAACTATTTCAATACACTTTCGTGCACACAATCTTTTACGTTAAAATTTAATATACAGATATGGACATATATATACATATATATATATATATATATATATATCAAATATCATATATATATTTTATATAAACTCATACATGATTTATACGAATTTAGAAGGCATATAAGACACGTGAATTAATATAAGTAAACTGAATTTAGTTTCTTTTTTACTTTTACTTTGAGGCACTATTAGCATTTTTCTTTTCTTTTCTTTTTTTTTTTTTTTTTTTTTTTTTTTTTTTTAAA
>KK502402.1:117025-148035 GCA_000688735.1 Glossina austeni
TTTTTTTTTTTTTTTTTTTTTTTTTTTTTTTTTTTTTTTTGTTAGAAGCAGGTTGTTGGTTTCATTATCACTTGAAATTTATCACTAGAAAACAAGTTAAGATTTTCTTTTGAGACTGTTAAGCGATAAAAACCGACGATATCGCTGTATTTTTAACTAAATTCAGTTAAACGAATAATTAAAGTTATTGAAGTAAAGAAATAACGCCGCGTACTAAAAATCACGTTTAGAAGAACAAATTTGAATACAAAATGAAAACTCCCGCCCCACAGCGATCGGCCCAGACATTAACTTTGACACGGAATCATATGTAAAAGTATTTATTGTGTGCTAATAGTTTTCTTCCCAATCTTATATATATTTACGTATATTATTTCAAGAGAAAATTTCACACATCCGCGCACATGGTATCTATTTCAGTTGAATTAAAAATGCAACAACAAAATACACACGATGGTACTTTTATACGAACAAAATTCACAATTTTTTCTCATTTTTTATATAAGCGAATTTAACTCTCGGAAAAGAATTTTATTATTCTCAGCATCGTTTTAGGGCCCCCGTAAGAAATGTACGGCAAACTCAATTTTACTCTCAAAAATAGAGATTTTATTCTCAGCAAAGCCAAAAAGCCACTCGCGGGTTTTCATAAGAGACGTAGAGCAAACTAAATTTCAGTCAGAGACAGATTCTTATTCTTAGCAAAGCCAATAAGCCACTCACAGTTTTTCATAGGAAATGTACGACAAAGTAAATTCCACTCTGAGAAATACAAAGTCAAAAAGCGACTCGTTGGTCTAGAGAACAAGGAAATTTTATTCTCAGCAAAGCCAAAAAAATACTCTGGGTTTTTCTTAAGAAATGTACAGCAAAATAAATTGTGCTCTGAGTAGTAAAGTGTTATTCTCAGCAAATTCAAAAAGCCACTCGTGGATTTTCTTATTTTTTATTTTTTGTTTGTAAACAAATTGTTGTTGTCGCGAAGCGACTGATTAATGGGGCAACAACAACGACAACATTTGAAATTGGTATATATGTATGTCATATTTGTTTTGCTATTTAAAATGTTACCTTTTTGAGAATAAAATTTACCTTGCTGTGTATTCGTATGAAACCCGTTTTTGACGTTGTTGAGAGTAAAATTAATAACGAATAACTCTAAAAAACTAGCCGCTGATTCAGAGATTTCTTTGATTAGTTAGGAGTATTGAATCCCTACTGGCATTCTTATTGTAAAATTTTGTTTGCTCTTCGAGAAGATATCTTTGACACGGCAACACTAAAGAAATCTAGGTCTGCTTTAAGCAATTGTTGAATGGTGGTTTTCTCTCTCTCTCTCTCTCTCTCTCCCTTTTCTTCTCTCCTTCTGAGACGGGAGTAAAACACAATACAATACAATAACAATACTCTTGGCACCAAGTAATCAAAGAAATCCCCCGTGAGAGTATAACGAAGATTTGAAAGATAGAAGAAGTACAACTCTCAACACAAATATTAACATGAAAACGTTTCGTACAGACGTTCTTTTTTGCTGTTTAAGTGACTCAACGGAGAGAGTGCAGAGAATATATTATATATATTAACTATACGCATGGGTGTTATGCATGGGTGTGTATGCGCAAAAATTACTCATTACTAAGCGTGTAGTTTAGTAAAGGGAATTCACAAGCACTCTACACATTCTCAGAAGTCGAAAAAATTGTCTATTGCAAATAAAATTTAATAAAATTAACATACTTTCATATAATAGTCAATAAGATTTTTATAAAAATTTCCTCTTCCTCTCAGTTGTTTGCTAGTAGGTTTGCAAAATTCAAAGACTAGAATCAGAGGCACTCACTATTTGGTCACGTCTATGCCGTCGAACTACTGGCATAAAGAACCTCCGATTATACAATCATTATCTGCAATCTAAGGAACAAAAATTTCATTTCACGTACGTGTACTACATCAGTATTGTGATTTGTATAATTGTTTATAAAATATAATTATATACATATACATTCAAACAGACGTACACTCGCAACTTGCAATCATATTCTAGTCATTGAAAAGAATATTAGAGGTGCGAGTAAGTGGGTATTTAAGCCGAATACTTTTCCTATATTTATCTTTTTTGTGCTGTCATATGAAATTTTAAAAAGTATTTCTTAAAACATGAACACAATTTCTCAGTTATATTACGCAAAAAGTGGACATGTGGACATTACAAGGCTTTTGTGAGCTGCGACTTTTGCTTTCTTAAATACTTTTTTGCTTATATTTTCGCATATGCTTCTTCGTTTGAACCAGTCGTGTTGACAGTATTCCAGCATTTTGAAAATTTCTAAAAATATAGTTTCTCAGGCATCTCAAAGTGAGTTTTATGTGACGTTTCCATTAGAAGCGAGCATTTGTGCAGATTAGAAGTAGCATATCAAAATAAATCTTAAAAGTAGGCTAAGTAGATCAATAGACTATTCAGCCTGTCTTGCAAATCTTTATTGCGTTCATTCCTCCAACGTATAATTTTTGAGTTTATAATTATGACAGACTGTTTTTTTGCGTCCTCGTATAACCTCCGGAAAATTGATAAAACTGTGTTCAATGATTTGCAGTCATAACTTACCTAGGTTTCGTTAATAGGCTTGAAATTACGGAGGAACTCACATTTGTATATTTCGCCAAGATCTTCAAATCTCACGACTTCTCATTTTTTCTTTTCTTATTTGAAAAAGGGCATAACGTCCACAAAAATAAAGCGTAAAAATATAAGGTTGAGTTATAAAACGCAAAGCGCTATATGCTAATTAAAGTTTAAAAAACTTTTGCGTTACATTTTAATGTGACAATAAAATGTCTTGATATGAAGCGTAGGGTAAGTTAAGGTAAAAGTGAACAACATTTTCTTGCGAATAGCATAAGCACTTCGTAGCTTTGTGTTAAAGAGAGTGAGTGAGTGAAAGAGAGAGTGAGTGAAAGAGAAAGAGAAAGACAGAGATTAAAAGAGTAAAAAACACTATTTCAAATAATACGAGAAGATGATTAAAAAGCCGGTAAGAAGAAACCGTATATGTTTGTATGCAACTATGCATCTTAAAGTAAAAAAAATAAAACTGTAACTCAAATACGAGAATGATTTGCATAAAAGACACCATCACCCAAAATAAATTTATTATGTGCTATTAAGACTGAGAATGACTCAAAGATTTCCATCTACGCAAATGCGCATAAATAGTTTGGTCTTCTTCTTATTTACATAACAAAAGAGATGTCTAGGATGTTCTTGCGAGTCTATTTATGTTATAAAAAGAGCAAGGAATCGACAATCCTTGAACACTCACTCATAATCCAAGACGATCATTGAAAAGTTGTATAAGATTTGTGGTTAGGGGATCGCCCGAGATGCCCAGGCTCGTTTTCATAGTAAAGTTACGGATCGGTATCTTACACGCTTATAAAATCAGTTGAAGGTAATAATCGCACTTAAAAGCAGTAGAAGTTTTTCGAAAATGCTTTGCCTACACACGCTTAACGATTTAAATCTGAATCAGTTGAACTATAAATTGATTCTACAATTACTTGTATTACTACGCTTTACAAATATCTCACACCCATCCTCGCGGATATGTAGTAAATGTAATCGATTCAAAATCCTTTTTTGCATCCATTTGGAACAACTAGCATTTCATCGCATATATCAAAAGATTTGTGTAGGGATTCGGAAAAACTTATGCTAAAAAGCTTTGGCTAATATTCATAACCTCTTAACTCTCGCAGTCTATCGAAAAGTATTACAATTATTGAGATTAGGAGAAAAGTAATAAATGAAAAAATGAATGATTTTGATTTCATAAACATATTTATGTATATGAGAATATCATTCATTGTTTACTGTTCAACTGATTGTGTCTACAATCGATTAATAGGGGGGTTTATTAAATTTCTCTTTCCGTTTGTTATACGGATGCGAGAAAAGCATCAGAGATTTCATAAAAAAAATATACACGTTATTGGTCAATATAAATAGCGGAAAAGTTGCTGTCCGTTTGTCTTTCAGTTGAATTACGACAATTACGACT
The DNA here is from genome assembly GCA_000688735.1 of Glossina austeni. NCBI lineage: Eukaryota > Metazoa > Arthropoda > Insecta > Diptera > Glossinidae > Glossina > Glossina austeni. The sequence goes on from KK502402.1 coordinate 121,087, forward strand.
TTGCCTAGGTCGACAAGCTTGTCTGCAAATTTTCTTTCTCACTCACTCTTGTCAGGTCAACTTTGAAAGCCAGCTAAGTGCAACTATGAGTCTCCTCCTTATTTTCTACATTATAGCCTAAAATTTTGCTTAGAAATTTGAATTTTGTCTTCGACTTTTCCTTATTAATGTAATATACATTACATACATATATAAATAATATACGTATAAAAAACATGTTGGTAATTGCAAACATGTTGTCAACCACACATCGGTAAGCAAAAGAGGCTTTCTATACACGACACTGTTAAACAAGAGAAACGCATTTCACATTTTTTTAACAAATCGTTTCTTAAATAAAATTAATTAATTATATAAAATATTATTAAATAAATTAACATAAAAATAAATTCAGCCGCATTGTAAAAGAAAAAAACCATTTATAAGCAAAGTTAATATGATAAAGCGCCTCGAGTTGCAAAACTCGGCGAGTCTAAGTTTAATGTATTCGGAAACGATAGTAAACAAAAAGTAAGGAGGAAACCTGAGGACAGTAGAATTTATTACCAGCAAAAAACCACGTTGGAAGCAGGGTCTGTCATGGTTTGGGTATGCATGTCTACGAATGGCTATGAGGAGCATTGCATCTTAAAATAGTCCGAACGGTTTCACTAGGTTTGGGTTCGTCTGTTACAAATCTGATAATATTTCGATTCTCACCCTCTGCAAGGTTAATTGGATGGCCTGTTCGCTGCGTATTTTCTGTGGCATTTGTATTATTGTAATTTTTTACAATAGTTTGGGCAGTAGCTTGACTAAATCGAACTATTTTCGTTATTTCTCCGTACGATTTATCCTCACTTCTTAATTTTATAATCACATTTCTAACCTCTGGGGAAATCGTGTTGCGTTTTTGTATATTTTATGACATTTTGAGGGAGAGAAACAAAGAAACTCGCTTTAATTGTTATTTAAATATACGATCTTTTGATCTTTCTAGTGACACTATGTGTCGACTATTTTCTGTTTTCTATAGAATTAATGTACATTTCTTGCTTATAATTTCGTTTTAAGTCAGGAAAAATCTTAAAATATTATTTAATATAAATTTTTGTATTTTTAAGAAATACATTTTTTAGCCCTCAATCCATAAATGCAGTCGTTAATAAGAGAAATCTCAATTGTATGTAGACTTAGTACTGTATGTAGACTTTATTGGTCTGCTGTATGTATGCGAATACCATACATATTTTACTTACATTGGCTGAGTTTTATCAAAATAAAAGTGAAAGAAGAGTGCCTGGAAGTGTTCAATTTCATCTCACAGTTTATAATATAGCCGACGAGTCAATATCATTTATTAACTTAGTTAAAAAGAAAACATCCACGACAAACCCACTTTCCCCTAGTGCGGCAAGAAATAGTAAATTATTTTCATAATGCGACAAAGAGACAATTGGGTCTTGCCTTTAATTTCTAACGACTAAAGACAAGAATACTTTCTGAACTGATTCTATTGGATCAACATAGCACCTATTATATAGGCAGTCGACAATACAACAGGGCCATATTCAGATATTGGTCTTACCAAGCTCGTACTCCGCAAAAGTAGCGATGAATATGTAAGAACCGCGACAATCAAGTCGATGTTCGAAGTCTCAAATCTTACTGCGGCAGAGTTTACTTTGGTCGTAGCTATAGTGAGTGTTCCGTCGGCATAAGGCTTATCGATTAAGAACATTACCCACTAAACCGACCCACTACCCACTATCTCTTTTTTTTTCTTCACTTCTTTCTGACAGTCACCACGTTACCCATGTAGGGGACATCCTCTGAATGATTGCTTATACAAGAAACAAGAAAAAAAAAAAAAAGTATATATATATAGCGGTTTTGCAATGTATGGATCATCGAGCCCTATTGGCATTGCGATGTAATAAAGCCTGAGGACTGATCAAGTCTTATTTATATAAAACTCTGCATGAAGATCGAAACGTTTTTTTTCAAACGAACAAAGCATTGCTTCTTGAGAAGAGGACCTTTTTTAAAACCACAGAATCGAATTATGTAAATCAGATTGAATGAGGCAGGAGTACGAATTGAAATTAGAGAAAGAGAAAAAATTTAAGACATGACTTAACTTAATAAGCGAAATGCGATCGATGCGGTCGATAATGTCGTAGAACTGGACTGTGTTTCCAACGACCAACTAGAGATTGTTGCCAATAAGTAGTAGAAGATACATTTTCAACAAACGAAGGTGCGACAAAATATTGTAATGTTCTCTAAAAATTGTGAACTTTAACTTTCCACCCCATCTTAACATTAAAAATTTAACCTTTACACTCATAAGCTGATCTGTACTCGTACACAAAAGTATTTAAATCGAAAAGTTCAGTCTTTCAGATCCAGCGCATTCATTCTGTCAAAACGTTTGCAACACCCAGAAGGAAGTTTCAGATACCCCACTCAATATATAGATTCTTGATTAGCGTCAAATGCATGTCCGTCTGTCTTATGTCTGTTGTAAGCATTCTCCTAACTACAAAAATGAAGCTATCGACTTCAGATTTAGCAAAACCATTGGAAGTTCTTACACGCAGGTTGGTATTGAAAATAGGACAAATGGGCCGACGGTCAAATCCACAGTACGACATAAACTAAGAACACTTCTGTTTTTCATAAGGAATAACAAAATTGGTTTTTTGCTTATTACTCATAAACTGCAGCAGCTGAATCTTTAAAAATTTGAACGTACCTGCAACGATTTTACCTTTAGTACTTGTACAAAATTGAGAAAAATTCACCACGCCTACCCAATACCCACCTTTATAACGCGCAGAAACAAGCATCAAACACGTCATCAAGCATATAAATTCCTGGCCAGTTTTAAATTCGGAATACGCTTAAGCATGTCCGTCTGTTCGTTTGTCCATATGTCCGCATAAATGAAGATGCCGCCTACAAATTTGCAAAGAATTTTAAAAATGAATTTCAAAACTGATCAAAGAACACGTCTACAACGCCCACACGCCTATGCAACAAAAACGGTAAACACCTTTCATTACCATGTTTTTTGTTATCGTGTCTGACAATTGAAAAAATCACCCATGCCCGCCAAACCGAATGGAGTATGAAAATTGAGTTCTTTTTCTTTTTCTTAGTCGGTGGGTCGGATGGGTATAAAAGATTCGGTTACGACCGAATATATTTTTCTTACTTGTTGCACTATAGTTTTGTTTCTTCGTTGACTGCCTCAATTTTATTACACAATTCGGGAAATGTTTATGTCCTATCCGCCCAGAGGTAATGGTTAGTTACTTGTTAATGCAAAAGACGCCCGATAAACAAAGCGAACGCAGATTTTGCAAAACAATATTTGTCGGATGAAAAATTATTATTGGGAACGTTGAGCTACGTTGGAAAGGGCAGTTCAACAACTATCTGCATTACAGTCGAAATACAATTAAAAATTAAATCAACATATTCTTGACTAAATGCAGCTCTGATTAGCGAAACTTGTTTACCTTTAACTTTTTAGTAATAGACTGAATGGTAGACCGAAATATCGGTTGCCGCCGAAAGCATTGATGAAACAGAAAGAAAACTAAAGGCTATGGGTATTAAATTTAAATAAATGCAATTTTAATGTGTGTGTGTATGTGTATGTGTGTGTATGTATGTGTGTGTGTGTGTGTGTTTGTGTTTGTGTTTGTTCCAATATTCTACCAATAAACCTACGTGCATACACATTGCTCGTCACATACGTGCATTGAAAGCAATTAGTTAATGCCGTAATGGATATCAATGCGAGGGGGTTTCAAACTTGTTCGCTTTAAGCCAATTATATAATCTCACTGTCTGACACTGATTTCGACTAACATTGATTTAGATAGGAATTTATATAGATTAGCGTAGCTCTTCTTTAACAGAAAGGAGGAAATATAATGCACTAATTCATTCAATCCTTTCTTATACGATAAGTAAGTTGATCTGTATTCAATTCGCTTTTGCACCACGAGATGACCTCTTATTGCATTTCGCGTCCATGTTTACGTAATCACTTAAGTTGTTGCTGTTCGATTATAAGTAGATCTAAATCTGCACACAAGAGCAAAAATCAGAAATCAAACCCTAGATTCTAATCCATGTCAAATCCAAGGTTAATCGTAATGTAAACGGCGCTGTGTCTGCTACTAAAAAAAAAATAAAAAAAATAAAAAAAAAAAAAGGTATAAAAATGCCACTCCGTTCTATGCGAAAATTTGTCTTCATTGACCGGCAAAGTCGTTAATATATTTAAAAGAAAATAATTCGATAATTATATTAACAAAAATCATGAATATATCAATAAAAATATACAAAAATGTTTCGACTGTGCTAAGGCCGGAAGCGCGGTGAGTGTTAGAATAAACGAGTGAGACTCTCAACTACTTATGTTTAACAATGGAAAGCGTTATTAAATCGAAAATTCATCTTTTACATAAGGCTTTTAAAACAACCTTTGCTGGTTTCATTCGATAGCTGTGTTGATATGAAAGTATTGATAGTGATCAGATTCAGGTTCTCCTGTAATGAAGAAAAATATAAAATCAACTCGTATGTGAATTGATTTGTTTGCTTTTTATACACTACACCACTTGTGGCATAAGGGTATGTTAAGCTTCTACGGATGTATGCCATGCCCCGAAGGAATTCGGATATACCCATCTCTTATTATACCGAACGATTGAATCGGAATCATTTTCTGAATCGATTTAAACTTGTCTGTCCGTCTGTCTCTCTTGTTTTGTTGTGCCCCTATAACCTATAGGCCGCAATTTTTAACATATTTTGAAAAAATCTACTATATCGAAGAAAGCGATTGAAAATGGTTTGTATGGGACCACTCGACCACTTCCCATAAGGCATCTTATTTGGAAAAGTCATTTCATTAATACCTGCACACCGTGGTCCATTGTAGTGTTTTTACTGGTGTGACCTGAAGACATCTTAAGAAAACATTCAAACGAAACTTGGATGGTAATAAGGATTAAAGTCACAAGATCAAGTCTTTAATCAGAAAACACAAACTCCCCTGAATGAAAGGAAACAACAAACATTAAATACTTTAAATATCCTAAAGTTTTTCTGATGAAATATTCATTGATGATATCTACTCCGAAGTCAGATGGAATCAATCAATCAATCAATCAATCAATCAAGTTAGGACGCTAGCAGCTTAACATTGACAAAGTCGTGATTACTAGATTTAGCTGAACTTGTTCTGCAAAAAAATATCGACGCATTATAACGCGTCTTAACACAATACTAATGACATCCTAATGCCTACTTTGAAGGAAGGCAGAATCAATCCGTACCGTTTATTATCGGTGAAATCGGAACTCAAAGTAGCGAAGTGCACGCTTTTTTGCTTTTTTGAAAGCATCAAACAGCAGTGGAGCTAACATGCGTGCAACCGATTTCATTGAATGCATTACAGAACTTCCGTGTTTGCCAGATTATACCCAAACTTGATTAAAGCAACTTTTCAGTGCTATTTCATATTCAGATTTGATTGCATAGAATAATTCGATTCATTAATTAGGTCGATCCTTGAGTCCACGCATACGCGCATAGGTTTGATAGATTGAGTGAAGATTGCAGCAAAGTTCGTTTGACGGACGACAGTTAAAATGCTTGGAGTTATTCATTCACTTCAAATATTTTCATTTCGCTTCAAATAAGGAAAGCAACTGATTTGAAAAAGAACAGATAGGCAAAATACCGAATTGTTTTCTCTTGACACAAGGCCATTACAAAGGTAATGGTAATGAATGAATGCCCTATCATCATAGTATGAACATCGCTACATGGGAAGCAAGAAAATGAAAAGTGTTTTGGAAAATTTAATAACTTTGATATAATTTATGACATGCTAATGAACACACTTAGGCTGGGATCTGAAAGTCGTTTATTAGGCTGGAATGTACCGCCGGAGGAAATACATCATATACCCGAACATTGGCTGCAATATGAGGAACCACAAGCTTCTCTACATTATTTACTGGCCATGCTTTACATATTCTTTACCATTATGTCTTTACTGGGCAATGGTTTAGTTATTTGGGTATTTACAGCGTAAGTTTTCTTGCCTTCCATCAATCATAGTTCGTAATAAAAATTTTATATTTTATTCTTTCTTTTATCTCACCACCCCCCCCTTAGAGCCAAATCGCTACGCACCCCCTCTAATATATTGGTTATAAATTTGGCCATTTGTGATTTCTTTATGATGTTTAAAACGCCGGTATTCATTTACAACAGTTTTATGCGTGGCTTCGCTCTTGGCAACTTGGGTTGTCAAATTTATGGTATAATAGGCTCTTATACAGGCATTGGAGCGTCAGCGAGCAATGCTTTTATCGCCTACGATCGCTATAATGTTATAACACGTCCCTTGGAAGGCAAGATGACTCAAGGCAAAGCCTTGCTAATGGTGATTTTTATTTATTTATATGCTACGCCTTTTGTGGTTGCCTGTGTCACGGAAAGTTGGGGTCGATTTGTACCAGGTATGTATGTACGTACTTATCTTATATCCTTTTATTGCGGAGAATTTAATTTAATTAAAAAAAATAATAATAATAATAATAAAAATAAAAATAAGATTAACAGACAGATTTGTTGTGGTAACAACCGAAAAGCTTAGAAATAAATTTATTCCGTTTTCTCTCCTTTCGCTTTCAAAATTTCTTTCATTCTGTTCCACTCTCTCTCTCTTGCTTCGTGCTTTTTCAATTTTGACGCCATCTCTGTCTGTACTTCGAAATCGTTTGATTTTTTTATAAATTGAAAAAGCATTAATTGAATATTTTTGAATGTAGAGTAAAAGGTTTCGCATTCACCAGAATGGCTAACTGGGGACAGATGGATGTTTGAAATGTTGAAAAACGCACCTGTGTGACTCATTTCACGATATAATGATAGTTAATTTCGCGAAAATATTATGAATCGACGATCACACAATCGTACGATAATTACGTTATAATTGCGCCCAAATTCTTACCAAGAGTTTTGGCGGGAAATTTATTGTACCGTCATTCAATCATTAGAAAGTGTTTTTTAATGTAAAAAGGTACACAATAAAAAAAAAAACATATTAATTATTGCTATTGGCGGTGCTGAAGAGCGCCTCTGTTCCTAAAAATATGTATACAATAAATATATATATATATATATATATATATAAAGAAAGAATTAAATACCATTAATAGAAAATGACAACGGGTCGCAGGTGTTGTAACGCCCGTATATGTATAAGTATAAAGGCGGCGTTAAAATTGCGGACGCGGTAAATATTATACCATGCAATAGTCAAGAAGCAATAAAACAAAACGTTTTGTGAACATTTTTTATATGCATTTTCATGGAGTTTATCTCAAGATCTTCAGTATCTGGGTTGGAATGATGTACCGCCCGATCATATTCAACACATTCCAGAGCATTAGTTAGAACCGCCAGCTAGTATGCACTACACATTGCTCATATACTATGCATGTCTGTTTGTGGCTCCCATCATCGGTAATGGGATGGTCAGGCGATAAAAATGCATTCATAAAGTGTTTAGATTACTTTAAAATCCGCGCTCTCTATCCGAATGTTGTCATTTAGAGCGTAATCTTAGCGTACGCCCTCTAATTTACTAGTTGTTAACTTAGTCGTAGCTATGTGCACCATGGCCCCCATATTTATATATAACGGTTTTCATCGTGGGCATGCTTTAGATCACATTGGCTGTCAAATATTTGCGGCAATTGATTCATATACGGACATAGGCGCTGCCGTGGCAAATGCAGCAATCGGCTACGATCGCTTCACCATAATTACGGAGCCGATGAGCCGATGAGCCGATCTGTGCGTATGACGAAAGCAATACTAAAGAATGCAATTCGTTGAAGCTACTGGACACCCTCGGTTGCTTTTCCACGTATGATTGCACGTCCCTGCGCTTATCCTATGCAATTGGCTTTTATATTATATTTTCAGTATGACTTGGGCCCTTTTAACACTTCAATATTTGAAAATATATATAAAGCATATTTTCTTTGCTATATAATATTCGAACCGACTTCAAAAGCAACTTACCGCGTAAGATTTCTCTTTAAGCATACCATAGTTGTGTCGGTGATTTTCATTGTGCAAATTGCAAAAGCTTTGTTAATCGTATCCCATTTAATCCTTTCAATCCGATGGTCCCTGATTGATATTCAAGCCTCAGTTCAAATTCAATATTTTCTAATACTTATTGGATGTCGTTGGTATTTATAAACGATCAGTAGACTTGTAGTTACAATGATCTAAATTATTTTTTCCTAATCGTTCTCTTACGGTCATGAGGACGGCCAGCGGCCAGCGCCTTTAATTCACGAAAAACCTTTCTTTTTATTGCATTAAAAAGGCATGGAATGGCGTGGATCACTCCTCACATAACGAGAGATGAAAAGCGGAAATTTAGCATTAACTTAGATATTGATGTCTGAACGATGTAAAGTCGAGTTGTTTACAAATCAATCGATCAAAGTTTAAAGGTGAGGATATCATTTACGGCACTGCGTTTTTAACCGACATTACTATGGAATAAAATGCAGCCGAGGCTTCGAAACAGTTAAAAAGTGTTTTGGGAGACAGCAAAGGAAATAATTTGCAGCTTAGGCTAGGAAGTTTAACCGCACTTGCTATATCCTTCAGATATGATCCTTTCCGTTTACCGCTGGTTCAAATCGACGCAGTCCTATTTAGCAGATCAACGATTCATAGAAGTTGAAGATGTGCAAAAATGAATCGATGGCCATTTCGAGTCCAAACCGGCAAGTTTCTACCGCGAGGTCATCCCTACGCTAACCGATAGATGGCAAAACTATGACTATAATAGACTAATGACGATATCAAAAAACGGAAGGATTTTATTTGTATGCCGTATACAATTATTTAACACAAACCCCACGTCACAGTTTTCTTTATCTTTCGCGTCTGGGGCATACAATTTGGATCTGTTTTATGAAGTGATCTACTGTTTATATATCTTTTTAGGGGTGTAAGATAACATCAAAAGTTTCAAATTTCTTTCGAGATATCCATCTGTCTGCATATTTGTTCACATCGCAGGTACGCCCGTAATAGACTTGTTGGGTCTGCTCCTTCACATTTACATTTTACAAAGATGGAATTCATATCCTTAGCTTTGGAATATGCAAAAGAATTTTTACTCTTACGTTGATAGTTATGTTTAGAATAATGCATTGTTATAATTATGGCAATAAATTTTAGTTTGCTCCAAAATACTTTTCATTGAGAGAGAGGAAGAAGTGAACAAAAAGCGAACGATGATTATTAACTTTCTATTTATCTTTCTTTCTGATTTCTCATCTCCTTTTGGGCGTGCATAGTAGAAACGTGCACACTCTTCCTAAAAGGGTTTCAATCGTTTTATATTTTTTTTTAAATTTAATATATAAAAATAATAAATATTCACATATAAGAATAAATAAAAGATTTTCTTTATTAATTTTTTTTATTTAATATATTTTTGTTGCGAATAATTATAATCATTTCATTACCATATAGAGATCAACTAACCTAAGGAAAATATTTCATTTGTTTTTTTCTTTTTTTTTTTTTTTAATTTGCTTTGTCTGCTCATGTTCTTCTTTTCATGTGAATTCCCTTGCAGAATTATATTATAATTAATCAACGCTGTGAGATAGTCGCGTACTAATTTTGTCATCCCGTCCGTAATATTTGGAATCAAATCAAAATTGGCATGAGATTCTCATTTAATTTTCTTTCATTAATTATAAATATTAGTATGTCTGACGTAGGAAATTTTGAAGCAAAATAATTTCATTACGACCGTTAAGGAATTCTAATTCATTGACTGACACAATTCCTGTGCCTGAATTGCAAAAATTTTAATATCACTTTAATTTTCTTTAAATATACGTAAATGTTCATCTCTCTGCAAGATATTTCGATAGCGAAACAAACCGAGTCGTTATATCTCAGATAAGCTGAGAATAAAAACTTAATTCAAGTATGTCAATAGAAGTGAGGGATTAATACCACAAGATTCGACTCGACTCAAGCCAAATATAAATGTATTTGTGTAGTTTCCTATACGTGTTCAGTTTCAATTGTTTTTTCATCAACAATCTAATTTTGTTATTATTTTAATTGTTTAGTGTACTTTGCAGTAATATTATCTAAACTTTAAAAATATAAATAATAATAATAATAATAATAATCGCAGTATTGGTAAAAAAAAAAAAAAATCAAGAAACATAGGTAAGCTTTATAGTCATTATAAGAATATACAATCAATCTAACGTGACCGTGCAAGAGCGCGCGATAGCGCGTGTGTGAGGATATATATATATATATATATATATATATATATATATGTGTGTGTGTGTGTACGCGCCCGCGCCTCCCTCTCTCTTTGCGTGTGTGTATGCGTTCGTATGTTTGTTTGTGTTTGTGTTCGCAATAAATTAATATTCACGCTCAACAAATAATAATAATTTAATAATAATTTTAAAAATCGAAAATTCAAGCCCTTAAATTAAAAAAAAAAAAACAAAAACAAGAAAAAATTTGACAAACGATATAAAAATAATAATACGAAATAATATTATATATTATTGGCTTTCTTTTGTTATTTTTTTCGTTAAATGAAATAAATCCAAATGAGATATGAAACATATGCAGTTATAGTAATTCACACTTAAGTTAACGTTAAGGCTTCATTGTTTTTATTTCTGACATTTATTTCTTTTACGTTTAAAATTAGATTTCTGATCCGTTTTCACAACAACAAACGTAATTTAAACTGATTTCAATTGATTACATATGAGGTGATGGACATCTATCTTAAGGATTTTTTATGTACAAAAGCATTTACCTGCACAGTATTGATTAATTTGTGTATAAAATTAATTAAAAAAACGAAAATATATTTGAAAATAAAAAAAAAAACCTGATTAAAAGGAGGAAAAGTCACAGTAAGGGTTGAACGAATAAGAAGTCGAAGAGATTTCGTCTGCTGCCATTCAGAGTTTTTCTGGCTAGAAGAAAGAAAAAGAATATATCAGAGAAACTCCATGTATAGGCGATAGTTTATTTTTTTTTCTTTTTTTTTTTTTCTTTTATTTTTTTATTTTTTTTTTTTTTTGTTCAGATATCTACATACTATGGTATGAGAAAGAGCCATTTTATCATTTGCTAACGATGACCAATAATCAATCAATTATATCGCCAGCATAGCAGATTTCTATTGTTTGTATTATTATACCAGAGAGATGGTGACGTTAATTCCCAAATTGCCATTATCTGCAAAAAGCTGTGCAATTGATGTATCAAACACTAAACAGTCTGAATTGTGGATAGCTGATGCAACACCTTCGTGTATTGAACGTGGCATTGCTTCCCAAGTTAAGCGTCGCCTATTTCCATTAAGCTCTAGGCGATAAACGAAACTTTCTGACTGCTTTCGCGATCCAATTAATTGGACAATAGCAAAGAATTGCTGATGGCCATCGAATTTCTCTTGCTTTTCAAGAACCAGCATGAAATGGTGTCCAAAACACGACTGCATCATTACCCAATCTACGGCGCCGGGTAAATTGATATCGGTGGCCAAGAAAACAATATCTTCGCCTTGAAGTGTAGTGATACTCTTGTGCGACATCATTAGGTGTTGCATAACTAGATCGAGCGGACCCTGCCACTTACAGGAGGCCCCTGGGCAAGGGCATAAATAAGGGCGGAATTCGCACGCCTCCTCGTGCTCCGTTTTATCAGTATAGAGTAGTGATGCTGTGCACCCATAACTTGAATGCTTGCACGGAAATTTCACATTTGATGCCACTTTTTCCATGGCGAGATTTCGTATGTTAGCCAAAGGTCCACGACATGTAGGACAACAAGTAAGTTTCGAACGGCATGAAACGCATACTAAATGTCCACTGGAGCACTGTAAAATTGGCGGCAGCACATAGTCAAAGCACACCGGGCACTCGAATAGCGATGTTAAATCCGCAGACATGCCACCATCACCGCCACCGGCGGACGACAACGAAGAACTAGACGATGACGATGTGTTCGCCGACGTGGTGCCGGTGCCAGAATTTCCTGTACCAGTAGCTGTTGGTATTTCACGGCGTTTAGGATTTATTTTATTTGACATTTGTCAGGTGTATATAAATGGTTGTGTATTCTTAAACGCTGGTGTATGATTTGCGGACAATTTATAAGCTAGCGTGCGTTGTTTTGGCAGTTAAGTAATGATGATCGAACAAGCATTTAAGTAATTCAACTTATTTTGCTATTTAAATATTTGTTCCTTTTCTTGGTGGTCTCAACTTTATCAATGTATAGTACGAATTTACGTCTTTAATTAAACACCCGACACTGAAATTGTATGGATACTCAATTTTTAAAAATGCTCAAATATTGAGAAATTATTGTCGCTAAATAAAAGACCTATAAATTTTTAGCTTAATTAAATTTAAAATTCTAGAGGTCTTTTAGACAATCACGAAATAAAAATAAAAACAAAAACTACTACTAAAATAACTTACATTTAACGTTGTGTGCTGCAGTATTCATTTCCGGCGTTCGTCTACTCCTTTTCCTTACTATTTTTCCTCGCACACACAGTTACTGAGTTTGTATGTATGCTCTGCAATTATGATGACACAAACAACGCGAACCTTTCAAAATGCACTCTGTGGAGTAATAAATGAACCGTATCTGCAGTCTACTCTGTTACTGAGCGATAGTTTGTTTGTTTGGTTTTGTGGGATTCGCTTTGAAAGTGAAACTTTTATAGGCAGTATGTAATTTTTTGTTGTCGCCTTATAATAAGGATTCTCTAGAAATTACTTCCTTCAACTTGTAGTTATAATTTCACAACTTGCGTTTTGTGTACTTGCGTTCAGTATTATCGTTACAACAATTTTTTATTTACTTTGCTTTTATCACGTTCTTTATTTTATAGTTGTCGCTGTCACTAATCTGTCGCTGCCATACTGCAGTAACTAAAATGTGACTACGTAGCGTTGCGTTGTCGTCATTCGTTATTTTATGTTATGTATGGTTTCTATTGTTTTCTACTTGCACTCGCTGTCGTTTATTGAGTTTCTCAATTCTTTAAAACGACCACTTCAGCATATACTACAATTTTTTAGCTTTTTATTACTCCATATTATAGTGTCCATATACAAGTGTCCAAAATTTTCATACCGTTTGCCTTGCAATTTTCATTTATGGATTTAAGAATTTTTCCTTATAGCAATATTGCAAACACAAACATATATTAATATTTAGGTAAAAATACTTTTGGTCTGTTGATTTAAATTTTATACATTCATAACATACTTTTCTTTTATACTGTATTTACGTTCCACTTAATTAAATTAATTTGCTTCTATTGTCTTCTTTAATAATTTTCACTTTCAAATACTTTTTTTCCTATATCTATAAAATAAAATGATTTTCTTTTATATAGTATTGCCAAATTCCCTGTACTTTTTTCTATGTATTTTACGCGCTTTTTGTGGATAAGGTTACCGGTTTAAATAATGTTGAAATCTTAAATTGACAAAATTTGGTAATAATGTTCGCTGCAACAAAATTTCTTACATTAGGTATAATAAATACGAAAAACACAAAAAACGCCTTCTATTAGCGAACACAGACGTCCAATTTCTGAATATTATGATCTAGCAATTAAAATGAAAATTGTAAAAAAAAACAACTCGTCTAGGCAGATGATTTAATGCTAAATATTATACCGTGTAACGGACAAATATCTCTAATGCAACATTCTCCAGGTTTTGTATAACATATAGAATACTTACTACATATATAAAAATTTTATCGTATTACTGTTAATTAGTATTTGGAACGAAATTGTTGAAATAAAAACACTATTTCAAACATTTTGTGTTATTGGTGAATGTAATAATACCGTTACTTTTTTGTTTTTATTTTCAGAGGGTTACCTAACATCCTGCACTTTCGATTATTTAACTGACAACTTTGATACTCGCCTCTTTGTAGGCACCATATTTTTCTTCAGTTTCGTCTGTCCTACTACAATGATTATATACTACTACAGTCAAATAGTCGGACATGTCTTTAGCCATGAGAAAGCCCTCCGTGATCAGGCGAAGAAAATGAATGTTGAATCATTACGATCTAATGTAGATAAGAGCAAAGATACTGCAGAAATACGCATTGCCAAAGCAGCCATCACAATTTGTTTTTTATTTTTCGTTTCGTGGACTCCGTACGGTGTAATGTCATTAATTGGAGCATTTGGAGATAAGAGTCTCTTAACACCTGGCGTCACAATGATACCAGCATGTACATGCAAAATGGTTGCTTGCGTAGATCCATTTGTATATGCTATAAGTCATCCAAAGTACCGTTTAGAATTACAAAAGCGTTGCCCATGGTTGGCGATTAATGAAAAATCTGGAGAAGCTTCGACAACGGCTTCGACCACAACACAAGAGCAAAGCCAACAACAGACAACAGCAGCTTAATAAATGTATTTTTTACTATTAGTGTAATGAATAACTTTAATAATAGAAAGTAATCAGTAGATTAGTAGTAGTATATAAGATGACATTCGTTGATGACAAAATCATGTACCTGGACTACGATATTAAACGCCTTCCCGAATTTGACCAAAACGCGCGCCCAAAGCATAAAGCGACTTTTTTCAATAAAGTCCCTAACGTGTACTTGAATATAGAGAAGATTTTATTTATGTTGTAGTAATTTTTATGTTTTCTTTTGTGAAAAAGTCTTGATCCAGCCAACTGAATAAATAGAATCTTATTGCATACCGAGTGGGAAAGTTGTAATTTTATTTCAAAGTAATAAATTTCCGCACTTCCAAAAACTAAACAAATAACAAAAAGTGAATCTGGTGGTATATTGAAAGCTTCATCCGTTTATTTACAAATCAGTAAATTCCATTTCGAAGCGAACCGAGTTCAATGTAATAAACGGAAAATCGTTTTAAAGCTGTACAAAATGTATAGTTGTTTAATTATAAAATATAATATGGACAGTAACTAGAAGTCCTTTTTTCATTACCGACATTATTTGCGAATGAGAGAGTTACGAAGTTTTATAACCGCTAAATAGTCAGCATAAGAAAGTTGAGAGTTTTTAGCCTTGGTCTGAACACGTTGAAGCCCTTCAAGGATTTCAGCTGGGCCACTTATAACATCAATGCATTCATTTAAAAAAAGTAAAGATTCCCGCGACCAATATACTGACGCTAATTTGGCATTTCCGCTCCGCTTCTTTGTCTCGCTAGTAATGTTACTCAAAAAAGTATCGCAACAATTTTTAAAGTCCGTGTTAGAAGCTTCATTAACATTGGTATTTGCTTGCGGTGGAGGCGTCATCTGTTTACATTGTTTTTGCGGTGATTTTTTGGTATCGTTTGACGCTAATTTCACTGATGATACTTGTGTGGGCGAGATAGTCGCAGGTGTTGCAATTTGTGAATTTTTAAAAAACGGTGAACTTGGAAGTTTTATGTCGTCTGGCTTTTGTCTCCTTTTTACATTTTTTCCATTTGTGGCATTAGATAAAGCAGGCTGTATATTCAAGGTCGACAATTGGCTTGAGTTAATTCTTTCTTTTCGACCTACAGTTCTCTTTGTGTTGAATACTTTCACGCCCAATAGCTGAAGATCGAAGTTTAATTTCGGCAAACGGTTTCTGGAGATCAATTTGTTATAAGTCTCTACCATTTCCTGGTAGTTACTATGACGATATGGTGTGAAAATCGGCATCCAATGTTCAGTTATTTCAGTTCGCAATTCCGAGGGTGCGATATCTTCGGCTTTATGATTATCAATAAGAGTTTTCAAACTCACTAAAAGTTTGTCCAAATGGTTGCTGCCGTCCGCTAATCCGGCCTGCCCAAGAAGAATCATATTGAGAGAACGTCGAGCCTTTTCAGCCAATTTATAAGCATTATTTGTTTGCCTCTTTTCAAAGGTCTCGACACGTCGCAGCAAGCTGTTAGCGCTACCCAAATTAGTTAGTAATAGTCTGATGTTTTGACGCAGGAACCGTATAAGTCCATCGGTTCGTTTTGGCACATTTTTAAACTTTTGCAGTTGCAGCGTTTCGAAATGCTTTTGAAAGATATCAAGGAGTTTTGCATGGAACTTATCTTGCGCGGCCGGTAAACCAAAGATAATAAGAACATGCCCTACGGATGTCCAGTCAAGACGAGCTTTCACGCTACATTCCTCCGATGTTTTGATCAAAAATTCATGACCCTTGGGTGATAACAGATATTTACTATGGAAACGCGTCAAGTAAATTTTAGCCTCACACGGCGAATTTGGCGGCAATTTCCCCCTATTTTCCGCATTCTCTTCATCCGAATTAATCATAACAAACTTGCGCGAAATCCCAGCCTGTAAGCAGTCGTCTTCTGTTGGCGCTTCATTGTTTTTGTCGTAAGTGGAAATATCGTTAATATCATTAATGTCGAACAAAGGAATAAAGTCTGGCAAAGCTTTCATTTCCCGAATTTTAGTGTTCTGTTTAACCGGTTGCGGCTGTTGGAGGTCACAGGTTTGATTGCATACAGGTTTACAAGCTGACGATTCTTGAAAATGTTCAGAGAAGCTGTAATTGGAATTCGAGCCTGGAGACTCAACATCTTCAACATTAGACATGCAATTATCAGTTACGCAAGCGTCATTGCCTTTCACATGTAATTGGATATTTTCAGCAATTTCATCTTCTACAAAAACAACGGCAGGACTGGCGTCGTAATCATTATCATCATTTGTAACGATATCAGGATCTTGCGCGCTAGCTATCGAGACTTCGCTATTATCTGCAAGTGCAACTACTTCAACACTACCACTCTCGCTTACCTCTTGAACCTGAATAAAAATAGATTGGAAAAAATCTCTTAACTGTACGAAAAACAATTAGTGATATTGAGCGTTTCTTTACTTGATTTGGAGGATCCATTGCACTTTTTTCCGCCTGTTGTTGTATAGCCTTGGAACATGGGTTACGGATATTGTTTTTTTCGATCAAAGGTTTCTCTAAATCAATGTCTATTCGACGATTTAGCAAACAACCCATGCCGACAGCGTTTAGAAAACGTCCGTAATATTTTTCTTCGTCGGTATTTTTAGCCATTTGAAAGTATAGATCTTTATTAGGTTCATACATCAAGTTTAGACCAATGCCGTTATATTGGCATCTAGTTGGATAATCTAGATAAGATTTTTGGTACGATTTTATCGTACTTAATATAACTGGATATTCCATAATGCGTACAGCATTGTTACAAGAATCAGATAAATGACCGCGAGCACCGCATACGCAGCAATATTTCCTTTTATTATATTGGACATTTTTGTAAACGGGAACAACGTTTGGTTCTGTCTGTAAGCAATAAATAGAAATCATATGTCAATATACCTCAATAAATAAAATACTGACCGTTGAATGGTATCTACGCCACTTGTCAGGGCAGAATTCAATCGAATGTCCACGAATATTACATATCGGACAAGTAAGGCGATTTTGAAATGTGCATGCGTTGCAACTTTTTGTAAACACATGAGTCTTGTTTCCGCACTAATAGCAAATACATTTTGTTAACTAATCTAAAAAGTAATTTCATTAAGAAAGTTACCCTTAAACATATAGTGTTAGGACAGCGAGGTTCGTGGTGACCACCTTCGCCGCACATATAGCAAACCATAGGCTTTTTAGGCCGTTTACATTTAGATCGAAGATGACCAAATTCGCAGCAATTGGTGCATTTTAAGTTCCTGAAACGTCGTAATGGTTTGTTGAAACGGTCTTCAGTATAAATTTTCCATAGGCTTTTATCAGCTATTACAAAAGCAAGTGTTGTAATCAAAGTGAAAAGCGTTTTAGGGAATTACTGAACTTACGATTCATCCTTACTAATATCCGTCTTAAAAAGAATTTTTCACCTTGCCAAGACTCATGGTAGAACTTGCGCATTTCTTCATTCCAGCCGGGGCCAATCGCCGGATTGTAATCTTTAGAATAAGTGATATTATATATTGGTGAATCATTGGCTATAAGTTTTTGTTGTGTTGCCATTGGATGAGAAACGTCAGTAAAAACGAGATTTTCTTCTTCTTGTATTAGATCTACTATTTGATCTTCATCCGAAGCGGTTACCACAATTCTGTTGCCCTCCCGTAAGCCCGGCTCGGCTGACGCATAATGATCTAATTCCTCTTCGCTTTTCCTATTTTTGTCGTATTCATCAATCGTCTGAAAAACCTCGGTTAACCCCTCACATGCCTTTTCTGGTAAGGCTGAATCCATAAGCACAGACGAGGTTGACGCCTTTTTCTTCTTTGCCAAAACTTTTTCAGCAATCTCACGAGCAGTTGGCCCTTCGCTGGAGTCACTTTGGTCTGCTTCCGCATTCATTAAAGTGTCTCTATCTTGAGACAAATTCTTTAATAGTGAAACAAAATTGGCGTCGCAAGTGCCACCCGAAGCATATGCAAATTTTGAAGTTTTTACGGAAAGCGAAACTTCAGCATTTGTAGACAATCTCTTTCGTGATTTGTAACGTTCTATAGCTGGGCCACGCGCTATGTAAGGCACATTATGAAAATTGTTTTTGCCTCCATCGTTTTCTTCATTGTCGTCAGTACTATCAAGTTCACTGTCAATTTCTAAATCTTTATGGCTGCTCCAAGTTCTACGTTTGCGAAGGCGTTTGGTTTTTGGAATGGAACTGATATCTTCCACACTTTCGGAACTGCTAACAATTTCCCGAATGACTGTGGGTTTTGCCACACCTTTCACGTATATGTTATCAGCTATATCGGATTCACTTTCGTACACATCCAATGCTTTGAATTGGTTCTGGTCAACGCGGTAATTAATTTTGCGACGAATTGGGTTACACAGAGTCGCAGGAACAGAGTCGGCTTGTTTTTGCTTCTTGGAAACTTCATTGTGCTGACTTTTTTCACGAGTACTTTCTTCTTGCTGAGCTTGCATTAAATTATCCACATCGGAGGTAAGTAACACGAGATCTTCATCGTCAGCCATTCCACTAGAGGTTGTAAGCAAACGACGTCGATCGTTTTGCCCAATAAAATCATCAGATGAAATTATCGAACACGCCGATGTACAACGGGATGAATTCTCGAAGCTCTTCTCCGTCGATTCAGGAAGAATCGCGCGGACATGTCTAGGTTTTAAAAAATTTGAACAAGTCTTATGTATTTGTGCATCTTTCAAGGCTATTCCAGTTCCTTTTTTCGTAATTTTGGATTGAACCGAGTTTTTGGATTTTTCATCGTCACTTTCCGTAATTGTAATGACAGGCGGCGGTGGCACAGTAATCATAATAACATCACTGTTATCTGATTCGTTTGAATCCAATTCAACTATGTCTATAACTTGTACCTTTGTAGCTGAGGCCTGTGCTTTTTTGGATTTTTCTTTCTTTTGTTTTATTTGCTTGTGTTTCTCGAGCTTTTGTATTTGCCTACTAAATGGACCATTTTTTAATAGTTTAGGAACATTAAATACATTAGAAGGGTTTGCGGTGTTCAAAACTTTCATGGAATCCTTTTTATTGCGCTCCATCCACTTGGCTATTGGATTCGGTTTTAGATCTCTTTTCGACACTGGCCGAATTTTAGCAACGGATCCACTCTTTTTACCATTCCGTTGATTAACATATTCTGCACTCTTAACGGTGGCGTCAACACTGCCATCGACATTTCCTGAATAATGGAGGTTGCGTTGCGTTGCGTCGACTTTTAAAGGGTTGCGAGTAAAAGCATACTTTGTGTTATGCACAAATTCTTGGTTCTGTTGACAATCAAGAGTTACTTTCGCACTATTCCAGTAACGTTTCGATAATAGTTGACTTGCAGTCAGGCAGTCAGTGCCTATGTTTGTCTCCACGGATTGCTGGTTGTCATTGCTCTTGACTTCGACATCTTTAGAAGTGTTTAGATTTCCTAGTTCGGGAGTTTTATCATCGTTTACGGCCTCGTGATGTATTTGAGCATACAAAAGCGACTCCATTTCATTTATATCATCTGTATTTTCGGAATTATTCTAAAATCAAACATATTTATAGTGTTGAAACTTCTTTGTATCGTGCTTTAAGTACTTACGCTGTCCATTATACGAACTCTAGGCAATTATTATTATTTTACGATTAATATATTTTTTTGCAATTCATGTGCTCAGGATCTACTTAAAATTGCCATAAGCCTTGAAAATGTCCCAGATCATCTCTTCAACCATAGGGTTAAAGCTGCTCACTCTTTTACGAACTAGGGATGCCAATATTAGGTTTTTACTAAATACAAGTAGATAACTCTCACTTATGTCGATATTTTCAATTGCGATACTCAATAAGAGTCCACAAATTCGAGAAATATGAAAAATTTGTATATTGTGACGTGTTTTGGAAAACTAGCGAAAATATGAATGTGGAAAAGTGTTGGATTTTGTACATAGTAGTTAGGATAATTGATAAGTTCAAAGTTGATAAGAAATCAAGCAAATTAATTTCTTCTAGAGAGTAAGTATTGCAAATAAAATTAAGTGAGCAAAAACGAATTCGCACGCCTATGGGAGAAGTTAATTTGTTACTTTTATGAATTTTATAACATAAATTTATAAATTAATTGCGAAATTTTATTGTTTGTGTATATACATACCGTATGGAATCGGGCTATTATAATATGTATTCTTTGGTAATCTGTATATCTCGTCAATTTATATATTTTGGCAAACGTAGCAATTTCTTCAACTAAAGATCGTTTCAAAATGACCACTTTAGAAGCAATCGTGTAGAGGTCCGTTTATATATCTATAATCAGTTTTTTTTTTTATTGGTTTAAATAGAAAAACTTTTTTTTCAACAGATCACAAATCTGCTTTTTTTTTTGTAATTATATTTCAATCGTGTCAGATATAAAAGCTGAAAAGCAATGCTTTTCTGGGAATTAATTTTTCAAAATTTTGACAAAATAATAACAGCGATTTTTAACAGAGATGTTAAAAGACAACAATATTTGATAAAAAAATATGCCTCATATGGGCAACAGTGCAATATCAATGGAAACATTTTGTTTTTCACGAAGAGTCAACATATAAGCCGGCCACGTCAGGATTGTATTAAGCTTTTATATATATATATATATTTTATTCACACAAATAGTCGGCGGCAAGTCAGTGAAGTGATCTTAAATAATATTGTGTAAATTTTCAGTTCATATTTACTCAAAGAATGAAAGTTGAAATGCGAAGATACGTGTCACCAATTAATCCAGCCATCTTTCCTCATTTGGCAACCGTGCTGCTAATAATCGGCACTTTTTTTACTGCCTGGTTTTTTATATATATGGTTTCACGTCCGAAGAACTCTAAAGAAAAAACTTTGTTTAAAGAACTATTAATTAGTTTTTGTGCGTCAGTATTTTTGGGTTTTGGCGTAATGTTCTTGATGTTGGCCGTTGGCATTTACATATAAAAGTCGAAAGCAGAGAATTCGAAAAGAAAAACACCATACGGATGACATATAAGCCTGGCTTTTAGTTTTTTAATGCATATATATTTCATGATTTGTACTAACATAAAGCATTAAATATAAATCTATTAACATGTAACTTTTTAAACTGTGTACATTAGATTGAGAATCCAATCGCGAAAATAGTAGTTGATTATTATCATATAAAAAAATAAATAAACTTTCGACTTCTTTTTGTAACTAGAAGGTTGTATATATGTATTTAGTTTTGTTTATGGGTACAATTTAATGCATATATTCGTTTTAAATATTAATTTCAATTTCACCTTCGAATTGAATATCGTTGAGTAATAATAAACACATAACTATTTTTATAACACTTTACATTCGTTACGAAGAGTTGACAAGGGTCATTAGCAATATGCTCAGCCAGCAAGACCGGCTTTTTGTCTGCACTTCTGCATAATAGCACGCAGCATAAATTGCTTGCGTGACAAATGGCGAACATGCTTTAGAAAAGTTTCTAAATCAATAACCCCGCCTCGCAAAGCTTCACCCAGATAATAAATGGCATCTTCTGTGGCAGCTTCCTCAGCGTAAGCGTTAAGTAGTCTGAAATACAAGTCATAGGTTTAGTCTTCTTAATCATTGCTCATTTTATGTTGCTTACTGTTTATACAATGGCGCGGTGGTTGTAACAGCTTCATCAGGATCGATTACTTCAGAATTTTCCAGTGATTCCAAGTTTTTCTCTAATTCTTGTTCTTTGTCACGCAAAATATTTATATTTTTTTCTAGTTCCATCTAAAAGAAAGAACATTACGATGATTATAATGTAAAGTATTTGATTTCATATTTTATTACTTCTTCACGTTGCAGACGCAATATAATGGCGTCAATTTTAGCGCTGCCCTCTACCAACTCTTGCTTGGTTCGATTTAAAGCTTCAATTTCCGCTTGACATTGATTGACCTTTTCTTGAACACGACGTCGTAATTTATCCTCCACCGCACTTACCAGAGACGCCTTAATATGCTCCTCTGTTATAGTGCCAGTTGTGCTAGTATTTGAAGAATTCTGTATAATTGAAATAATATAAGTAGAAGAAAAATCGACACTGAAATAAATAAAATCCTAAGAGTACATAGCCTGAATTATAGCCAGGAACTGAAGAAAAGTTCATATACGGTGGAAAATTAACGGCACCGGAAGTCGAGCTGGCGCCAACAGCATTGTTTGCTGCTGGATAGGGGGGATAACCACTGAAGCTATTAGAAGCGGTCGGGGGATATGGGGGAAAGGCACTTGCGGCACTGGTGGGATACGGTAAGTAAGAGTTTCCAGGCCCTGTTGCTGCATTTTGGGTTCCCCCTGGCTGTGGCATGAACGCTGAAAAGCAAGTTATTAAAAGTTCTAATTATGTCCTTTGATGACCTTCATGAAATTGTTTACATGATGTGGGATATGGTGTTACTTGTTCTTTGGGTTTAGAATAAACTGGTGGATGTTCACCAAACGTGACAATCATAACTTGTATCAGAGATAATAAATCGCTAGAATTCTGTACGAAAGAGATTTCAATTAGGATGAAATGTTTCATTGTTGTATAAAAGCGGATTTTAACTCACAGGTTGCCAATCATGCAAATATGGTAAATAGATACGTCCGTTATGGTCCACATACATTGAAACCTTAATTTGCATGTTTTGTGTAGGTTTTACATAGCAAAAAGGTGCATTCACTGGATGAGTATCCATTAACCAGATACAAATGGGAATGTAGTATGTGTTATCTAAACAAATGCTAAAAAGCAATCACAAGACTCTTTACAGCTATAAAATTATTACGAACGTACTCTTGTATACAACTGGTATAGTGCCCTGCAAGTTAAACAAATCCTTGGAACTGCCATCATTAAAAACTAAATATGAAAAAAAAATTAAACATAATTTGGTATAATTCCACTACTTGCAAAAAGAACTTACCGAATTTCTGCAATTGATATTGCAAACTCCTATAATTAGCTATCACATCAATAACCTCCTTCTTTGTAACATTCGCATGTTTATACTGTAAAATGAAATACTTAATTAAAAACCAAAGAAAATGGAAACGATTATTTTTTATATGTATTGGTGATGACGACAGACCCAAATCTGTGCGTTCTTTGTTTGTCCATCGTTTATTCTGTTTACCTTTGATAATAATTTTGCTATTTGCGCTTCTTCTGCAGCCGGCACCATTTTAATATTTTCTACCTATAGTCTTCTGCTTACCAACCAATTATGTGATTAATTTATTATTCTCTTTATTTAAGCTATTGCAAAATCTCCAACAAAAATTGTAATTTTCTCCCCAGTAGAACTTAACGTTCTACAAGATGAGTAATGAATTGTAATTTAGTAGAGTTGCCAAAATTTCATAAAAAAGTTGACACATTTATTCCTATAAAGAAAAATATCGCTGCATCGATAATTTACGTTGAAATGAAACATTAATAAGAGCAGTGTTCAAACTTTTCAAAACAAACTCTGCAAAGTCTGTGTTGACGAAATTACCCTTTCCCCATTAAAAAGACGATATGAAAAATTATTTGAATTTTCTTTCTTATTTTCTCTTTTTGGCGTATACATTTCAAATATTTTTCTTTATGCGACAAATGAAGAAGTGTAGAAGATGCTTGATGTTTTTTGAACATCTATTTTTATATATTTACACAACATTGGAAAGCAAGGATTGTGTAGGCCAGATTAGTACGAATATTGATCACCGTATTTTATTGTTTTAATTTATATATGTGTGTATATATATATACATATACACATAGGCATTACAAATGTTACAAAAATATAAGTACAAAAATATGATAACGGATGTTTTCCATTTAATTTAAATTAAATCCAGTATGTTAATCAGTGAGTAAATGAAAATGAATTTTTATAGTTGTCTCAGGTTGGAGGTGAATAAATGGGAAATGTCAGGAATGTGTGTGCGTGACCATACATGGCAAAAATTGTGCTAATTTCTCTTCTTGCCATCTCTGTAAGAATAAACACAAAAAAAAGAAAAAAATGAACAATGTGAAAAACCGTTAGAAAATAAACAAAAAATCATCTTTTTCTTTATTTTTTTTTATTATTAATTCATAGATTATATGTACGCTTGTGTGTGTTTGCATGTGGTGATTAAATACATTAATTTTTCGGAATATTTCAATTTTTTATTAATGTTTATGATGGAATGGGAAAAGTAGATGGTTGATGTGGCATGGTGAGAGGGTTGGGGGGATCCTTAACGTATACTTCACTAATGATAAATAAGCAGTTTGAGGGCATCATTTTTTTTTTTTTTTTTGAACGGTATAAAGGTTTTTATAGGATTTTGTTGTTATTGCTTTTTTTTTGTTTTTTTTTTTTTGTTTACAGGCTATAAAGGATACATTTATAAAAATAAATCGTCACTTTTATTCATTTTTCCTTTTTTTTTCATCATATTATTAATGATATATTATTACTATTAATATCTTATTATTCCTTTAATATATATTTTTGTCTGCATGATTAATATATAGTATGCAAGTATGTACGTATGTATAGAAGTAATGTAATGTTGTATGATAATAAAGCATGCAATAGTATGAGATTTACTATATTACTAAATGTGTGTAAGAAAATTGAACAGATAAAAAAAAAATAAAAAATTATGTATAAAAAAAAAAAAAAATAAAAAAACAACAAATAAACTAATTTAAAATTATTAGATTTTAGGTTTTGAAATAAACATATTGAATTTCTGTATGTTTTCGGAAGGAGCATTTTATAGAGACTTGTGAAATGTTATTTAAGCGGACGAATTGAATTTGCTTATATCAAAAAACTGTGACGATAATCTTTTGAATTTTATAAACAGCTTAAGTCACTCAGCAGCTGCCGATCAATATCAAAAATAACCAATTAAATACGAGATTCTGGCAAGATTTTAAAAAATGATAAACGCAACGACAATGCACAAACCACACAATAACAAAGATCAAGTATAATTGAATTTTCGTCAATCGAAAAGATATTCTATGAATGTGCAAATGCTCCAACATACGGAAAACGGAAACGAGATGTGATTTTCCTCGATTCTTTTAATGGTTATAAATTAAACGCAATGACAACATATTTGAATAACAGCTATGAAAGAATGTTTTTACGCATGCTTGAGTGCAATTTAATTTAATTGCTTTTCGATAAGAATTTTTTCGCTCTGATCCATAATTGATATTAAATTTACTTACTCTTCTTTTTTTGTTTTTGTTTGTTATATATAATATATTAAGTGTGTAAAAAATTTGTATTTAGTCAGTCTGTTGTAGATTCATTTACAAAACGTTTTTCACATTGTTACCTCGCGTAATAGGGGAAAGCAACTAAATCAAATCATTTGACTTGATAGCAAAAAATAAAGTATAAATATATTCTTTTTAATAGAGAAGAAACGTTGAAATTGTACACTAAAGTCAAAATTAATTTAAATTGCTTATTTACTTACATTATATTAGAAAAAGTCAAATTAGCTTTTAAGCATTATATATAAAATCAATAAGAGCGAAAGTAAAAACAATAGTTTTAATAATGCTTCGTTCGTATAAGTGTATTAATGTGTGCAATAGGTAGTATCAGAGGTTCAAATATTTTCTAATGTGTTGTATAGCGCTCTCCGAGAGTGTCCGTTTCTTCTTCTTTTCTTTTTCTTTTTTTTTTTTTTTTTTTGTATTTTAAAATTTTGTGATTTCTGTAGTCTCACTTATGAAACTTGGATGCTGAAATATCGGTTACTCAGATTTATTTACGCGCGCATACGCACGAACACACATATACACACACAAAACAAAACGCACGTACACGCCCACAAATTTTAAAAAATTGAGACTGAACGGAAGTGAAAATAGAAAAAGGTAGCTTTGAGATATGGGAAAAAGGGATAGGTGAGCGAGACCGATGATGATGTTTGATGGTCTTAAGCCCATTTTGAATAAGCGTACACACAAATAACACCCACAATAACACCCGCCGTTATATATGTTATTATTGACCTTCGTTTTTTCGCTGTTTGCTTGCTCTCTTCGTTCTCGCGTTGCTTCCGTTTGATTTCATTGACTTTTTGTTCGATATTCGCCTGGCGTTCAGCGCGTTTCCTGCGGCGTACTTCATTTTCCGGACTAAATTGCAAAAAGGGATAATATAAAGTCCAATTAACACACTCCATATATATAGAGTATATACATATATACATATATATATATATATATATATATATATATACATATATACATATATATATATATATATATATAGACATATATATATAGATATATATAAAGATTGTAT
>KK502402.1:148135-188475 GCA_000688735.1 Glossina austeni
ATATATATATATATATATATATATATATATATATATATATATACATATATACATATATATATATATATATATATAGACATAGATATATAGACATATATAAAGATTGTGTACCTTAAATTGGCACTGCTAGTCGATTCTAATCCATTCAACTTGATTAAATCATTGTCATTTGCTTGATCTTTGTGGCTGTTTTGTGACCTATTGCTGTCATTTCGATTAACTTCGTTTGTATTTTTGTCATTGGCATCCGCATCACATTTTTCCTCATCCTCGTCTACTATATCATCTTCTTCGCTGTTATCATTATCCTCAAAGAACTCATTATCGTCGCTGTCAAATTCGCGAACGCGATGTAGGGAGTTTTGATGATGTTTTGGCAGTGGCGGAAGTGGTCTATTCGACATACTTTCCGTGTTTCTCTCGTTGTTAATAAAATTGTTCAAAGCATCTTTCTTGATATTGTTTTCTGACGCATACAAATCATCGTTGAAACTGACACTGGCCGGAATTTTGGGAAGAGGCTTGCTGTGTGCAAGAGCTCTTAAATCGAAAGGTCCTTCAGCATCGTTAATTGGTAAGAGGGAATGCGTGCGCGGTGGTAAAGGCGGTGGTATTTCGTCTAAATTGCATTGATCTTGACGTGATAATGTATCTTCGCTGGCAATTATAGATGCCTCCTTGTAATTAAGAAATTCCTAATAAATATTTATGTCATACAATGTGTAAATAAATACAATCTTTTCGAATTATATTAATGAAATACTCAACCAACCGGATCTTTAAGTAATTTAATACCCTCAATGATGGCTTGATATGAAAAATATAATTGATCGGCGGTCTGAATTAGTCCCATGCGATACCTACGCAATTCATACAAAACATTTTGAACAGATACATTGTTAACGCCCTCCTTGTCGATCTATTGAATATATAACAGTAGCATGACATGCAAACGGATATGTCCAGTGCGAAAAAAAAAGCTGCGAATCGTATCTTTATACCTACCAGTACCAAACAGCAATCTACCAAACAAAATGTTCCTGAACGACCTATTCCGGCACTGCAATGTACTACCGCAGGTCCCACATTTGTATCCAAGGCACCCGAGTCACGTACTTCTTTTAAGAATTGCAAGAAAGCAACTGGCGAGCTAGGTATGCCAAAGTCAGGCCAGGTTGTGTAATGGAATTGTAATATTTCACGACTTTGATTTGTCTCAAGGTCCGTCAATCTATTCATAAATAAAAATTTTGTATGGTTTATATCGGTATAATACATGCTTGCGCTCTTAAATCACCACAAGTTCAATGAATGAATCGCCATAAAGTCCAGAAAGCCGATTATCAATAATAGCATATTTTAACCAAATATAATGTTAACGTAAAAGGAGTAGAAACTTTACATAATGATGGGAATAGGGAAGGCTAAGCTATTGTCTCTTTCTCTTTATTTAAATTTTAAAATTTTTGGTACATTTTATATATCGGATAGACATTGACGTTAGGATTTCCGTATTACAATTGTGTAGAAAGCCACTTCGAATAACACAATTGAAAACTTATGATCCTAAGCGAAAGCCTATTGAAATATGAAAACAATTTTCATTTAAATGCATTTTGTATAATGATAAATATCCAAAATTAATTAGGAGTCGATTAAAAATTTTCGATAAATAAGATAGCACAGACAGTCTCGAAGCCAACTTTTAACCGTGACGATAATTTGAATATTCGTTGTAGCCACGCACCCCACTGTGATTATGGTACTAAGGAAGCAGTATGAAGAGATTGATGAAAATGACCAAACATAAAAAGGCCTCGAACATACTGGCTTTACCTATGGAGAATATCACATTCTTTCTCTTTTCAATAATAACCAGGATTATACATTGTTGTGTGCGTCAGTCAGTGTGTGAAAATGAAATTCACAGTATTGATGCAAGCAAGCAAGTAGAAAATACATTACAACAAGTTTTTGAAGCAATAATAATAATGATCATCAAAGACTTACTTCAACCACCGGCGACAAAAGTTTTTGTATCTTTCGCAACGCAAAAACTCTACCATCAAATTAACTTCGTCCAATTTGAGGACACAATCGGACCCTTTGCGCTCTGGCCAGTACATGTGACATTTGATTTGTTTTTTCTCCATTAATTTGTTAAGCATGAGAATAGCTTTTGTGTTTTGCTCCCAAATCATAAGCCAAAAATGTCCCACCGTATCTGCCAACGGCCCTTGTGTCAATATGTATTTCCGTTCTGCACGTTCAAGCTAAAATATATAAAATATATAATGCATACCATTAACAAAGTAAAATTAAATCATTCAATTGCGATTCTGAACCTTCACTAAATTTGCATTTATATAATCGACGCTTCCGCGATGTATAATGATTCTTGAATGATCGTAAGGATTGACATCGCGATATCGATTGAGACAACGATTATGAGGTTTTTCTGATTCGCTGGTTCCAAAGTGTTTCTCATTGGCTTCTCGTTCACATTTTTCACGAATTTCCTGCAGTAAAACAAAAATATTTAAAAGCAACTGCTCGTATTTTAAATTATCAAAAAATTTTGCATTTTTTTTTTTTTTTTTTTTGTATATAAATTTTAGATCAAACTGTATATTTGTTAGCATCAGCAAAACATGCCCATATAAATTCATAATGATATGAATTTTATGGCAACTGAATGCGTGCATTTAATTTACAATTATTTTAATTCTCTTCATGCTATTTAGCTATTGAGGTGACTTTGTTCATCAACAATGCTGAACAACAATAATAACATAGAATAAGAAAATCTGAGAAAGAGAAAAACCGTTGCTATTTATTTATTACCATCGTTATATTGCACTGGACTCTCAAATGCATGTAAATTCATTTATATGACATTCGCCAATATATGATTACATACAAAGTAAGTATTCAATTTTGACAATTGGCACATTCATGTTAATATCAAAACGATAGTATTGAAAAATGATAACTTTCATAATTAGAATAGAGCAACTTTTTCTTGTCTCTGTAGGTAGGAATAACGCCAGTTTCTCTAAATCAGTTATGTTTTCGTAATAAGGCCTACAAATATGTTCCGTTATATTCATTATTGACTAAACTGTACGTAACTGTATAAAGTTAAATTACTATTGGCACCCTATATGTGGTTCACTTCGAATATCCGTACATAAGTAACTAAATTTCTACTTTCGTAAATCTTGTCTTATAATGTTCTTTTTCTGAATATGACTGTATGAGAATATATATTTAAAACCAAGGATATCATTTTGATTTCAATATAATTTTAGTAGGTATTGATAAAAGTTTATGTGTCTGCCTGCATGGACACGGAATTCACGCAATTCCAAGGGGACTTTGGTAAGTCTTTTGCTGTGTCCGTAAGTAAACTATAATTAAGCCAAATTAAAAATAATTTGTGTACTTGGTTGCGTACATTTAGTTGAAATGTAAATAAAATGCTTTCCATAGAATTGTGGAAAATGCAAGGATTTCATCTGTACCTGATATAAACGTTGCCAACCATTTCGATCATTTGCTATTCTATTGTACTCCAATTCAATGTTATTATGTAATATAGCCGCCGCCGTGGAATCATTGTTGCTATCACCATCACTGGATGCAGTTGCGGAGATACTAATTCGGTTTTTATTGGTTTTGGCCACGCCTTCTGCAGTATTAATATCTCTATTTGAATCAGAGCTACCTGCGTTAGAACTATTGGAACTGGTTGAAGTCATTTCTGGACTTTGATTTTCAGGAAATCACTCCTGCAATTTGAAGCAAAGCAATTGGTATGCAAAATTGTCACTCCTGATGCGGGGTTGCTTTTTTTTTTAATTTATCAGACTAAATGCAATCACATACACAGATATGTTGCACGCACACACGACTATTAAAAACTTTTTACTTTTCACAAATATTTTTATCGAACTAGAAATGCAAAAAAAAAATAAATAAATAAATAATAATAGTAATAATAAAGACGAGGCTATATTAAGTACATGAGTAAATTTAATTGACCTCCTGATTTATTCGTTTTTTTTTTTTTACTGAGCACATTCATATGAAATTATTCACTTTTAATTCTGCACACTTCCTCCGCCCTCACGTTACACAAATGCCCTTTTTTCTTTTCTGCTTAGTAGCGCAATTGATTTCGAAATAACTGTTTTTCCTTTTATTATTATTTTTTTTTTTGCACGACTATTATTCTTTAAGCAATTAATTGCATTTTGCAAATGAACAAATTGACAGAAGGAGAACTTACACAAATAAAAATTAGTCCAACTCTTTCTTTTTTTTTATAGCAGAAACGGTGGGTAATAACACATACTGTTGCCAATGTTAAACACTTTTTCCATTTCGAAGATGTGTTGAATACAATAAATAATTACGAAAGTTTGCAATACAAATGAATAAAGTGAATAATGGGAAAATTAACATGTCTGTAAAAATAAAAACATTATAACAGGGACTGTTTAAAAAATTGAACAACTGGAATTTACTCGGAACCGAGAGATTTAATGAATGATTTCATTTGCAATTAAATATATATTATACTACAATTCGCATGACACCACACATTAATATTAGAGATGTTATAGAAAAAGAAAATTAAATTTTGCGCATTCCTTAAAATAGTAAAAAGGGCTTAGTTAACTCAGTTGAAACTATGATAGCTTTTGATATGTTTCATATTATGACATTAACTGATACGCCATGAGAACAATGAAAACACTTACAAAATGGCTTCATTTCGTGTTAATATTTAAAGACCCTTTGCTTCTAAATTTCTCACTTATATTAAAAGCGAATTTAAAAAAGGTTTTTAAGCTCTCTACACCTTTTAATGTTTAAGAACATTGTCGTACTAATTGCTTCAAGTTTTTCTATAAAATATAAACACCTAAAGCTTAAGAAACGCCAAGAGGCTAAATTTATCATTTCAAAGCTAATATAGGAATTTGATTTTATTTCAACTTCCCAACTATCCATTTTCAACGTGGAAACGCGCGGAATATAATTTTAACCTCAGAAAAAAAAAATGGAATTGGCCTACTATCAAGCAGTCTGCGTAAAATATGTGTTCCTATAAATACATTTATGTCGCCCAAACTTGGAGGAATTTAAGGGATCTTCACAGAATCCAGATTTTATTTTAAATTAAAAATGTTTGCGCGTACGCCTATATTTAAAATATCGATTTCTAGCTAGTTGTGGACGTATAAGGTATATCTCTTATTGGCAGCGGGAATGGAGACGAATCTACCTAATAAATATATTTAGACGATGTTTACATGGCAATTATTATAAAGAAAATTAGGGCGAGACTTAAAAGAGATACAAAAATACACCAATCACTTTTTGCATTAAGCTGACTAAAGCCAAAATTTTCAAATTGAGATGATTGTTCATTTATTTTATCAATTCAAAATTAAAAAGTACGGTGGGAATTCAAACATTAATACAAGAATTAAAATAAGAAGATTAATTAAAAGAAAATGCAGTGCTTGCATTTCGAAGTCTTTTATACTTAAACTTTGGATCGAACTACTTTACGTTTTTCGTTTAACAAAAGTTCAGACATCAAGTCTTGAAAAAAATGCGGATTAACATTCCGACTTAACTTATATAATAAAAACCAATCACCATAACACTTCTTGGCCAGTATTTGTCTTATATCCTGGACAGCCATGTGACGTGCGTTTATGCGAATTAAGTGTACTCGCATAGTAGGAAAAGCGATTGACGCCAAACGGTAAAGTAACTTGTGGGCTGCTAAGATTGACATGAGTACAAACCACACCCAAAGGAAAGCAAACAGCTTTTCGTTGAGCACATTCAAAGGTAGCATGCAAAGAGCGTCATTGATTTTAATAGAGCCACTTGCACCAAATGTATAGAAAGTGCACTTGGCCATTTTCGGAAATATTTGTGAAGAATGTTGATTCCAAAGGTGCCAATTATCAAAAGAAATGGTATACAGGGCTTTCATATACTTGGACCAAAATCCATCCAGGAAGAAGTGAAGAAATATTATATTGCCAATCTGCTGAAAAAAAGGTGCTAAGCAATTTTAGGCTACTGGCTCTGCTACGAATATTTCAACTTACACTTGTCATCAAATTAAGGAATTCACATATGAAATATTTCATCGCGTATTGTTGATGCGTATTCCTGTTGTCTTTCGAAAGATAATCTTTCATCAAATTTTTATGTTTTTCAAGTTCATCGATTGCTATCAATGGTGCGACTAAAATGCGAAAAGATCCATTTACTTTTACATATGTACATATATTTTAGGTTACGCTCTCTCACACACACATACCAACTGCTGAGCATAGTTGTTCCAAACGTTTACCTTCCCATATATCCCAAAGAAAGGCTGGCACGTAAAACAATAGACCTTCTAAGAATAAAACTACGATAACCCACTGATAGTAGCGCAAATTTACATCTTCCTTGTCAAAGTTCCTCGGACCAACGCCTATGGCTATTTCGTTTCTCATATCGTCTGTAGAGCTCGGAATTAAAAAAGTGCCCATTGTCCAACAATAAGAATGAACGTATTCCTTAAATTTTGAGTCTGTCATACATTCAATTGGATCGCCAAAATATTGCTTAGCAGAAAGCAACAGTGTAAAGATCCACAAAATGATTGCGGTCCCTTTAGAATGTACGAAAAATATAATATCGTATATATTGACCTTTTTTGCTTGTAAAATTTTGATAAATCCTTTTGCAGACAAAATCATTTTCACTTTGCCAAAGGTGTGCAAGCGTTTCTATGTCAAATAAACTTCCTTAAAAAAAAACTCCTTCTCAGAATGGACTCTACAGGTTAAAAGCAAAAAATGCTTATAACCGTCAAAAGTGTTACTATTCTTGAAACACATGTTTTATAAAATTTCAGGGCAAACACAGAGATGTTTCTGAATGATCCAGAATTATTTAAAAAAAAAAGTCTAGCTTTGTTGCTTCAACATAACGGACAACAGAATTTCTAAATAATGAACTTCGAAACGACGAATTGAAAACTAAGGATCCTTAATAGAAGAAAAAAGTATATTAATATTTATTCATGGATTGAATTTTCCAAATATGTGTAGGGTAATTGCTTATTATGTAATGTAAGAATGTAAAAGATGCGATATGAAATGCATTTGAGTGTAGCATATCTTCCGGAGCGATTGTTTTTAATATATTTTACAAACACCGTTAGAAAAATGAAACTTCATCTGTCAACTTATTTCCACGGAATTTCACGCGTTTGTACTTTTTTGCTCAAAAGTTAAGTAGAAGACGATAAGACCCGTTAGTTTTTTGTTTCGCTGGCGATATTATAGAAAAGTAATCAACATAATTTGGACTAAGGCAACGAAAGTCTTGGAAATATTCTTCCCGCCACAAGAGAGCATGTATGCGGCTGTAAAGCCTCTATCCAAGTATTTACAGTTTAAGTCTGTTCGCATTTACGATGTGGTCTTTACACTGCACTCCAAGTGCACCGTAGTCATTCTGTTGACTTTCACGTTTTTGCTATCAGCGAAACAGTACTTTGGCGATCCGATTCAATGCATCAGCGATGAGAAACACGTTGATTATGTCAACTCTTTTTGCTGGACAATGGGCACTTACATACTAAATTACTATGATTTAAATGAACAACAAAACACGATAACAACATTATCGAATAGTACGGATTATAAAATGCGAGATCTGGCTTTTGCTATAGCAGAAGGTAAATTAAAGATTAGTCAGTGAAGATATTTCTGCATTTATTATATGCCGTTTTTATAGGTGTTGGCCCAGAAATACCAAACAAGACGAAGCGAGTCTATTTGCGTTATTATCAGTGGGTAATAATGATGCTGCTTATGCAATCTGTGGTCTTTTACTTTCCTTCCTTTTTATGGAAAGTTTGGGAGGGTCAGCGCTTGAAGCAATTGTGTGCAGATGTCGGTAAGTCCGTAGGCTTCACTAATGTTCCACGTTGCTATAAATGGCAATAAAATATAAGGAATACATTAAGCAGACTAACCAAACGAATAAAAAATCTAACTAAATACAAGATGCAAATGAAGACAAAATTTTTTTTATTCTATGCTAAATACGACTTGTACGAAGTAAGTAAATAACGCAAAAATAAAAAATTTTTATTTGCCTTGAGATGAATCTTGGGGTATTTATCATCATAAGAATATTTTGACATTTCTTATTTTTGAGGTTATTTTAGCTCTTTAGGTATTATAATTTTGTTTGCAGACGAGCGTTTCAAACTTAATTTTTTTGTACTTCTACCAAGGATAGAACACATGTGCCATGTTATAACTTTTTATCTTAATGGTGCAAATATTGGAAAAGTTAATAGACGGACAGATTAGCGGATGGACGGATGAACATAACTAGATTGTCAAAAAATCTCGCGCTGATTAAAAATATTTATACTTAATAGGGTCTCGAAGGCCTACTTCCGGGCATTACAAATGCAGGGACATTCCTCTATTAAACGACAACGTGAAACTCACATAACAAATTATGCTTGTAGGTGCCGTCGTCTTTAATTTTAAATATTTTTTTATAATTTTAGCTTTTCTTTTCTTGCAGGAGATGCACTATTGCCGGAAGAAACATATATAAATAAACGCAAAATGCTGCTTAAATATTTTACCGCCGACTATAAGGACCTGCATTTTTGTTATATGGCTCGATATATATTTTGTGAAATACTTAATTTTGTCATTAGTATTTTAAACATTGTGCTGCTAGACGTATTTCTGAATGGCTTCTGGTGGAAATATGTACAAGCTTTAGCGACGATACCACGTTATGAATGGTCCGAATGGAATACAATGACATCGAGAGTATTTCCGAAGATTGCTAAATGCCATATGCTCAAGTACGGTTATTCGGGTTCCGCAAACTCACTTGATATACTCTGTATTCTGCCATTAAATATATTAAATGAAAAAATTTTTGCCTTTCTTTGGTGCTGGTTCATGGCAATGACGTTATTGGCTGGCCTAATATTGATATACCGTGGATTGCTTATATTTCATATGCCATTTCGCTGGCAGCTAATAAGGGCTCAAGTGCGTTTTATGTCGAAATCGCATGTAAGTTGCGCGCTGCGGGATATGTCATTTGGCGATTGGTTTATACTCTTCAAAGTGAGCGCAAACATTAATCCGATACTTTTCCGCGATTTAATGCAAGAACTCTACGAAGAACATAAAAAAAAAAATTTAGATTTCTCAGTCTGACATTGATATAGTACGATCATACCGTCGGTAAAAAAAAAGGAAAAGAAAAATGAAAAAAATAGTAAATAAGTGCATTTGTATGATAAGTTACAAAAAGTTAAACATTATGATAATTGTTGTATATATTAACTTGCTAGGATTGAAATTATATATTATTGAATTATAAATATATATACATTTTGTTATATCATGGATTCTTAAAAAATGAATGCATTTTGTAAATTTAAATCGATGTGTTCGTTTGTTTTAAGTACAGCGAGGTGGGCACAAAGCTCTTTTGGGAATACATCAAGATGAGGCAGATTAAGAAATTCCCTCAGAAGTGGGCAAAAATTTTAAGAAGCGAATATCTTAAAATATTGTCTTCTCAAATTTCCGTCATTGCTGGCATTAGTAAGGGTTATTAAAAAGCCAAGAGAGTATATCAGATGCTAGTCAACCGGTGCTATTAAATGAAATGGAAATTCTACACACTGTTATCACACATTTGCAATTTTAGCGATTGTGGTGCAGTCCGATAAATTTAAGGCCCTTTTATATCCGATATGGAATTACCACCACGTTTCCATGCAAGATAAGTATAACACCGTCCGTAGTTGTGTCGGATATGGAAAAGCTCTTACATCTTCTCTTAATAAAAATTCTATATAAAAAAGTCCCTTCTCTGAGATTATATTCGAAAAGCGTTCAAAGGGTTTTCAAACCAATTTTAGATTGCATTCGATCGTTCGTCGAAGTTCGTGCGCCGATTCTACACAAGTACTTCGGAGGTATTGTATCACATCGAAATAGTTTTGAAAGTAAAATCGAAGCTCTTCTCTGAGTTATATTATAGTGTTTTTTCTTTTTTTATACTTCCCGATGCAGAGATTCGCAAAGAAACCGTTTTTATGCCATTTGAACTATACCCAGGATATGTTTCAATTAGGAGACTATTGATGAGACTCTTGAACCTTCTATTTTTGTTTCTTATCAAAAAGAGCGATTATGTTCCCGCATCCAAACGTATTGCTATGAGATATTTAGCGTGGTCTGGCTTGTCATTGGCATAATACTTTATGTCACATGCGAACTGCCTTTGAGGTTACAATGAAATTGGACACATTACAATCGCATTATATCAACAAGCACAACAATAGTCTTCACAATTTCTAGAAGTAGGCTTTGGTCGCTTTTCAGAATAATCGCGGAAAATGAAGTCCTGTTTACCGTGCGATCGCGGTAGGGGAGAACTTAATGAGCAGCTATAGAGTCATTTTGAAAACAGGCAGTAAGCTAGAGAGAAAACGAGTTCACGAAAGAAGTAACTTCTCTATCGATATTATAAATCGTGAATATATTGCTATTTTCGATTGCCATAAAATTTGTTTTGTGTATTTTGGAAAAAAATCCATCCTTGTCGCACTTACACCACGTTTATCTATAAGCGAAAAGTAATTTTTGGATTAACAAAAGCATTTTTAGCTTTTCTTCGACTTATGAGTGCGATAAAGCCAATGATGACTTTTTCCTATCCCATCTCATTGGTACTTTCCCATTTTGTGCCTCTCATTTTCCCAACATACTTCTCATTACCCTCCTTCCCGTATATTCATATCCAGCGAAAGAAACAACCCCTCTTACCTATAAAACAAATCCATTTACTATCTAAGAGATATTGTGATCTGAGACAATAGTTCGTTTACGGTTGAAGGACATCGCATATGTCTTTTTCGAATGTATCAAGCACATACGACGTTATATATTAGCAAGGATAAGGAAGGTTAGCTCCGCTGTAGTCGTCACGGACAGTGATGGGTCTAATAATTTCATAGAAATCTATGGATCAAGGTGACCTGGAAACTTAACAGAACCTTCTATTGCTGTTACCATGAAGGTAGTAATCCAGGCGGGTCGCGATCGTAATCTAGTTGAAAACTTTCAAAATCGAGAAGGTCGCGACAGCCGAATTTCTAGCAGTAGTAGTCATTTTGCCAATTATCTAGCTACGACCTGGACTCTGCGCAGGATGTCGCTTGTAAGCTAATGCATTCGCATAATACAATTTCTCTACTCTTCTCTTCTCCTATTATTTAAAAAATTGTAATTCTTCGTGTTTTCAAAAAAAGGAAAAAATAATTACACGAAAACTAAACTATTGTTATTATTCAGATGAGAGTGTAATTGTGTGCTTTAGATGAGAATAACGAATAAACATTGGGAAAGGCAGATAATGAAAAGAATAGAAAGGCCTAGTTTGCATTGAAGCCAACTTACCCGACTCGTGGTATAAAGATCTAATAAATTTGTGTAGATGTATGCAACAACATCCAGAAGGAATTTGTTTAGACGGATCAATTCAGAATCATTCTTTTAATTCGGCCTAAGCTGGCCTGTTTGCCGGTCCGTCCGTCGGTCAATCTTATTTCCTTCCTTATCTTCAACCCACCGGCCATAATTTGGTCAAATTTTGTGTACTGACATGTTTTGCTCCGAGAATGAAAGCTATTGAAAATTGTTGGGATTGGACCACTTTTTCGACCACTTCCCATATAACATCTTATTTTGAAAAGTCCATATACGAATAATAATGGTGGACAATGTCCTACTATAGCGTTTTCCTTTGCTTTTAAACCGAATTGATTTACATCAAATATTTTCATAATAATAAAAGCGTAATAGATTCGTAAAGACCACTAAGTGACCACTAAAATTGTTAAATAAAAGGGGATTCTAGCTAATCTAACTTTACGATAATGTTTATCCGAATTGCCTGATATTGAAGAGTGTCGGAGTGACAAGAACTTGTCACTTTTTCATAAAAGTTTCAATATTTTATTGGCAAGACGTGGACACACAACATACCGTTGAAAGTTCGTTAATGGTTTCAGAAGTAATTGAAAACAAACGTAAAAAGATCTTGTGTTGAAAGAAGAAGTGACTCTTCATTGAAAATCATGACCATTGTACATCGGCCATTTAGCTCATCGTGAGATACGAGTAACAATACTTTGATTTTTTCAATTCCAATGGTTTCTCATATATGTCGAATCATATCTCTTATACATATATATGTCCGTACACGTACTATACAAAGGAAAGATAAAGTTTTTAACATACATATGCGTAAATTTGCATTTCATTTAATTATATTTTACATTAAACGAAAATCGCTTACCACAGCAATACAGTTTCGATATTAATTGGGTTAACATATTTTTCGTTTGTGTTGCAATTAAAAATTGCTTGCTTCGATTGCAACACGTCTTTGCATTTCTATTTCAGAACGCTTTAAAAGTTTGCAAATTCTAGTGAACAAATGCATTTGACGTACGGCGGGCTTACGGCGATTCATTTTAATAGCGGAACGGCACATATTTCAAGTTTTTCTTTCGTTTTGTAAAACGTTTATATGAAAAATCCAAATTGAATTTTGTTTTTAAGTGTTAATGAAATATAATTAAAAGAAGGAAACAATATTTCGCATATGAACAGTGCTGCCGACGTGCTTTCGATACAAAAAAGAAAAAAACAAAAAGAAAACAAAGAAAAAAAAACGGAACAAAATTCAAAATGTTCGCGAAATTGAACGCGGCAACAGAAGACAAAGGTGTTTATTTTCTTGCAACAATTTCAATTTCAAGTTCAATTTTTATGAATTTCTTCCCTGAACATTTTTATATGGAAAATATGGAAAGCAGGAACGTTTGGTTTTATTGGTTTATTTTCTATGAGTTTCAATAAAAAAATTGCAATAACTTGTTAAAAAACAAGAAATTCCTTTTTGAAAAAACACAAACAGAAGCAAAAACCAATAAATAGGGAAATGAACGTCAAGAAGCGTGAGATTTGGATGCCATCTACTACCATCTAAGGGCATATGTTATATGAGCGTTAGGAAATTTAAAATGCCTGAAAGCATGTACTTGATAGTACGTGGCCGCTCGTGATACCGCTTCTCGACCACTGATCTTTACCACGCTCTACAAAGTAATTGCTTTGCATTTTCGATCAATGCACGGTCAATATCTGCGTTTTCATACTTCAGCGTATTTATATAAACTTGAGAGGCAAATCGTAAGGAGGACTTGATGCCACAAATATCAAGTTTGTACTTTAATTGATAGGACTGCAAGAATTTCAATAACAACAGCAAGAATTTTATGTGGAGGGACACGATTAAAGCGACTCAGTGCTTTTGTCTTAATTGAGTTGTGTATTTGCGCAAGTTATGCACCATATATCGTCAATCTCGTATGGAGTTATGTGATTAAGCTCGAGTTTTTTTTATATCGAATCTCAGATGACAGTTTATTACTTTTTGGTCTTTGTAGCCATCACCGAACGATGGGGGGCTATATATATATTCTTCTGGGGGAATATATATATTCTTCAGCAGCATCAAATTTTCAATTGAATTAAGCATATCCATCTGTCCGCCTGTGCAATGTTGTGTTAGAAGCATTCTCTTGTCCTCAAAAACAAAACTATCGACTTCAAATTTGTCAAAGGTATTTAAAATGATTTAAACCGGTCAAACGATACGCTTACAACATTCAGGTGCTTAACTAAACAAATGCGCAGAGAACACCCACAAAGTGTACTTGCATGTGCATGCGCGATAGAAATTTTTGCTTCTTTTTTTTTAAATAGAAAACTTTTGAACCTACCCATCCAATGTTATAGAGCATGAAAATTTGGTTCTTTTTCTTTTTTTTAGTCCTTTTTAGGATAATGATGATGGGTACAAAAAATGCAGTCACGAGCTAGAAGTTTTTTAGCTTTTGTTTTTAGTTTCGAAAGTATGAAGAACGAATCGTTTCAAATCGAATTGAATTAGGGCTGCGCGATTGCCTGTTAAAAAAGTGCTGACAGTGTACAGAGCGTTAGTCCGATCTAGGATCTAATTTCCACATACAACATCTGGCAATTCACCGAAATGTGTAGAGGAAGAATACAGACATACGAATATATAAAAGTAGTAAAGTAATGTACTGAACTAATGCCCTCAAGTCCTCAGCATACCCTCAATGTTATTTCTTGTGAGTGGTCTGTATCTGAAAGCGTAGGTCATTAAGATTAGCGTAAAGATTCCATCCTTTTTTTCCACCGACTTACATCTCTTAGCAGTGCAATCTTATGCTAGTTAGACGCTTTGCTTTGTAAAAACTCCGCCCTATTTGTGACAAGATAAACTCAATCGCTCTCTGGACTTTTGCTATCAGTAAACGTACGGTCTTCATGAGCATGCTTGAATCTATATCTACGCCGTACATCGAAATTATTGGAACAACGGCTGTGATAGATAGGTCATTGATGGATCGAGAGGACATAATGTGTCCAACTACTGAGCAGTGAAATATCTATCTGAAAAGTCAAGAGTGCTAGAGGAAATCTCCTTCGCTTTTATTGAATGGCTTGCTGTCAGACATGCTGCAAAGATTGTTGCAAGAAATAGTCGTAAGAGGTTTGTTGTTTTTTCAGACAGCAAATCAGCAAAAGAAATACAAAGATAATCAATATCTGCTTGAAATACACAAGATGACATATGAATCTCAAATTAAGGATTGCCATCTTGCATGGGTAACGGGATACTGTGGCTTTTTTATTTTTTATTTGATAGTACAATTTTGGCCATCAAATATGCTTAAAATGAGGCCAATGAGGCGGTTTTCCAATAAACTAAATCCTATTTTTAACTTTACATGCCTATCAGAAAGGGGTTTCAATTTCTAGGAGATCAAAATACTTTACAGACCCTTGAGTGATGACACTAATGATGGAGTATATTTAAAAATGATTCGTGCCGTACCAGATGATATTTGTGAAGTTTACATTGCTAGCGAATCTGCTGAACATCTCATTTTCATCAAGTCACAAGTTTGATAAGATTAGTAGGTCTTTCAGGTTTCAGGTTCAGTTTATACAATGACCTCTTTGACCTATTGAAACCAAAAAGTGGTGCTGATCTCGAGGAACTATTTTGCGTTATTGGAAAAGCGAACTTGCTTTTCTAACTTATCGTCACTTTTCGTCAAATTTATCTCTAACATAATCTTATCTAAGCCCTTCGCAAGCTACTAAAACACTTATCATATTGATCACAACACACATATAAAGACCACAATTTGTATATATATATATATAGATTGCAGATAATCGTCACATTTTATAATCTGGGCATATAAGCCCCACGTCTCATTCGCTTAGTTTACTTAAACTCAACATCCAAGCAAGAACGAAACAAGATTGATCTGTGAGTTAAAAATTAATTTTTCTAACTTTCAGAATTCCAAGAATAGTTATATAATTGAACAAATCCGCAAAATCATTATATATAATTATACATCGATAGGGGATTGAATTGCTAGTGAAATGCTTTCGAATTTTTTATTTTGTGCAGAAGAATTTTTGAAACGTAAAAATACTATTATGGGTCGTGGCCCATTTATAAGTAATCTACGGCGTCCTATATTTACTCGTATAATGACTTTTCAAAATTAGGCGTTAGATCCGAATCGGCTTATAATAAGATGGGCGGAAAAGATTTTGAAAACTCGGAAAATGATTTTCAATTCTAGTCTAGTCTAGTAAAGTGCTTCCGAGTATTGCATTCATCCGCACAAACCTTATACCATAAGTGTTGTAGGACATAAAAGTGAGAACAATTAAATTAAAATACATTTTTCATATATTTAAAGAGAACCGGTTCAAACACTTGAAAATTATTTTTCGTAGACATCTTCGTAAAAATATCTGCAGTGTAAAAAATTAATAAATAATTAAAAAAATTAAAATTCTAGAAAAATTTGTAATTTAAATATTTTTCATTGCCTTCGAGTCTCGCTTTGGAATCTGAGTAAAGATTCTGATTCTTGCTGCGATTGCTGCTGCCTTTTGAATTCAATAAAAGATTACTGTGGATAATTGCGCTCTTTGTGTTGTTATATGATTTTGTTGAGTATTTTTAAATACAAAATTAAAAAAAGGAAAAAAAAAAATCAATAAAATAGAAAGTTAAGAAAAGGAACAGCGTTACCTCCCGTCGAAGAATTTATCTCACTCAAAGTACATCATTACACACTCCGACTCCATACTCTTAGTTTTTTTAATTTGGCTGTTTATTATGTCGGCGCCAGTAAACTCAATCTGTGAAATATGATTGGGCCACAAGGCCACTCTATCTCTCTCGAAAGTGGGAACATTAAAATCCCCAAGACCGGGGTCTATGCCCACACTAGAAGTGAGTATTCTTTGTTTATTCAATCTAGAAAGAATTCCTTACCGATAAGCGAACTCGTACGAAATTTGTACCACGAGTTCCCTAAGTAAAAGATTTTCGTTGTTTCCAACGGAAAAATAAAAAGTGATCACATCTGATGCGGTTACGTGAAATTCTATTGAATAACAATACTAATATCGTGTATATTGCATCTGAAGTTTGTAAAATTTGTGGAGTTGCTTCCCTTTCTTTGGATTTCAGTGAACTCGAACTTTATTCCGCGCAGTATCCTAAAAACTCACTCAAATTCGAACGTGACTTCTGCAAAGTTGGGGAAGTCATGCGTTCCCACGAATTAGATCGTGACTACAATTCTGGTGTGCCTTTCGACACACTTCACCTAAGTTTTCCGAGGAATGTATTACCTTCTCACATTAATTTCCCAATTATATCCTATGTCGAACCAATTCTATATTGCTGTAAATGTTGGCGTTTCGGTCACA
Source organism: Glossina austeni (assembly GCA_000688735.1). NCBI lineage: Eukaryota > Metazoa > Arthropoda > Insecta > Diptera > Glossinidae > Glossina > Glossina austeni. The sequence continues at coordinate 165,127 of KK502402.1, forward strand.
CAGAGAGAGTCTGTACGCGAAAGTCGCTTTGGCCTTTCTGTAGCGCAAGCCACGAGTGCACCTCGACTTGCCCTCGATCTGTAAGGATGAGCATTCATCTAATTCAAAAACCTGTCCTTCTTATAAGAAAATTGCAAAGTCCAAAAAAGATGTAGCGGATCGTCTGAAGCCTCAAATTTACACCTTCCCTCGAAGTACTTACGCTCATCGAAACAATAATTTTTCACTTTCTTTAGGAAGCTTCGCTAAGTTGTCTTCACAAAGAACTCTGTGTTCACTTTGGGCCTTTTTTACACATCTCAGCGAATTTTCGGTTGTTCACTTGCTGAGTAGAAGAAGAAAAAGAAGAAGATTACTTCGTATTAAATATGAAATGCATTCATTACCGTTTCAGAATTGGAAAACCCACTTCGGCAATCCAAACTTAAATCGCTTAATCGCTTAATGGGTAGGAAGACGTTGATTTTGTTCGTTGCTATTTTCCTAACTCTTATGACGTCTACTGTTTTCATTGGTTTTGCATATGAAAGGCTAAGTATGTAAAAAAGAAAGGTATAAAAAATCATTGATTTAAAATGTACTTATGCTTGGATTAGACAAACGCGCTGTATTGGTTGATTATGACAACGATGAAGCGGATAATCGCTTCGGAAAAATTAATTGGAAAGAAGAAAATTTAAAGGGCAAAGAATATCAGTATAAGCAAGAGAGACACAAAAGAGAGCTACTGGACACATTGGATCCGGTAAAAGTTCGGCGAACTAATATAGATTTAGGAAATCTTCCTGCTATGAGGGATAAAAGAGCGAAATTGTCTATTAAGAAATTGGAGAACGAATATATTCGATGCAAAAAGGAGTCCAGTGATCATAAGAACTGCACGGTTGTCTTTGGGAAAATGGATAAACTGGCAAAAGAGATTAGTAAGCAAATGGAGAAAATGAAAAATATAATCAGAGATAGCGAATTATTGTTGCAACAACATTCCGATTCGGTGGAGGAATCGAAAGAACAAAATGTTCACGTAAACGATATTAGTACGGATTTAATATCTACAGAAGCTACCGAAGGCACAGCTAGTACCAGCTCAATTCCTAATAGCAATCATTCAAGCAAAAATCTTATAAATGCCGAAAAAATAAAATCCACTAAAATCAGTTGGATTTTGGATGGTTCCGACGACACAAGCTCGGAGGAATTTGCATTCCTACCTGAAATTACCCGACAGAACATATCCACAGCTACCGTTGCTTTTGTTCATGATCAAAATGTGGAAGGCATAACTACCGAAATATTAAACAGTTTCCAAGACAACTTGGACGCTAAATCTGAAAATTTGGGATCGTCAATTCCTTCTACGACGACTACTACAAATGAAACTGATAAAATTGTTCTCTTAAATAGTAATTCAATCGCAACTTCCACCTTAAATTCTACTTCGGTCTCAGAGGTATTAGAGGGTGACAATAGTCAAGAAAATTTGATAGCATCGGAATTTTCGTCTCAATCGATGACGAGCACGAAGTCTGTCTTCGAGGACTCTGCAAGTGAAAGTGAAAATATTATTGAAACCACTGTTGAATGTCTACTAGATACAAAGTTAGGGATCAAATTAGGCAATTACGCAGTTGATGGTGGACAGAATCCGGGAAGTCTTAGTGAGATCTACAATAATTCAGGCATTGAAATAACGACTGCATCGAACAAATTTCCTATTGATGTGGAACCTATTAAATATAGTTGGATTATAGATAGTGACGTGAATAGTGCTGAGGAGGAAAATTCTGAAAAAAGGCAAAAAGGAATATTGAGATTCTGTCAAGATGACAAGTGCGGAGACTCTTACGCCCAAACGAATATTGCCGGTTTCATAAGCGAGCCGGAATATAATAATCAGGAGAGAGAGCAACAAATTGAAGTGTTGTCCAATCATTCTAACCATGCAGTTTCTTCCGCCAATCATCTTGATATTATGGAGTCCATTGGCGGTAACAAAAACTATCTCAAATTTGAACCACAAGTAAATCCGATTAATTCATTCGGACTGACAGGTATATTCTGCTAAAACATATATTTTTTTGGATAGTTATTCAACATAAACTTTCTTTTAATTGTTAGTCGACGAGCAGTTGAGAACTCTTTGCGAACATATGGCAAAAGATAATCGTGGCGCTATATCTAATATTGATACGTCATCGCAATCACAAGTGTTGCAGCAGATAAGAGTTGTGCCTGCTGGTGAATTAACTTCCGATGGAAAAGTTTTAAACGCCTCTTCAACAAGCCGCAGACCCATGCTTGATATTCTAGACGCTGAGCAAAGGAAACAAACTGCAGCCCATATTTTATTCAACCCGGAGTCAACGTTACTAGATCTACCGCTTATCTGCTCCTGTACTTCACCTCTCCACTTGCAGTCATTTAAGCACCGTCCAACGGGAAATAGTGGTGTTGTTCCCCGCCCCTATCCTAACGGCTATTACGCAAATTACGAAGGCAGTGCAGCATCGGTGTAAGGTCACATTTCTATTGATGCCCTATAGCTTTTGTCCAATTAACTAAATTTCATTTGCTAGTGAACCGGATTTCATGTTTGCTAATAAGTATTCACACAAGCAAAATCGCCCATTTAGCGAACAACAAACTGGGAATGACTTTCACAGTGCCATTGTAACTGCTGCATATGACATGGGTAAAAGTGTTCTGATGTATTTGGATTAAGATTTTATTTCGTTCTTTAAACCCACTAGGATTTTGCCTTCCAGATACCCTTCCAGAATCCTACAAACTATATTTATTCTTGATCAACATACGATACAAACTTGATTTAGTAGTTGTAGTCAGTGCTTCTATCCGTTAGTTTGCCCGTTCGTTGGTATGTCGTCTGTTGTTAGGGCTACTACGGTCTCGAAAATTTGTTAAAAAATGGGCCGAATAACTATTGGCTGTAACTACAGCTACACACACGCACAATAAATAAGAAAGTGTAGCTTGTGCCATCTATGGTGGATCCTACTATAAAACATGGGTCATAGTGAGATTAGTGTGAAAATGCTTCTGATCACCCAGCTGACACGGTCATAATTAACGATGTACTTTCCCCAATTTCTATTTATTAGTTTAAGGTGGAGGGTATCAAAAATTTGTGCTAAGGAAACAAATTTTTTACTTGTTTCTATTATGTTTTCTCAGCTTATCCGCGTGGAATCCAATCCCAATCGGCATGTACACTTCCTGATCAGGTTCCCTGCTTTGGTACCAGTGAGTGCATCAAAAATCATGCGTGGTGTGATGGCAAAATTGATTGTCCGAATAGCAGTGATGAAATGGCTTGTTCCTGTCGCCAGCGTATGAGCGAGAATCGCGTCTGCGATGGTTATTCCGACTGTCCAATGAATGAGGATGAAATCGGTTGCTTCGGTTGCGATAAATATATGCATTCATGTTACAGCAGTCGACTAGAATACGAACTCAACAATAGATCCACTATTTCAATGTGTTTTAGTAACCTAGAGAAATGTGATGGATTTAGCAATTGTTTAAATGGAAAAGATGAAATGGACTGCAGTATAATTACTGATAACACTGGCAAACACCATCGTACGGTAAGACTTTTAGAAAATTCCAATTAAAATTACGTTAATTATGTATTTCTCAAGATGAGACCAGTGTCCTTGTCGGAAGGTTATTTACATCGAAATTATCGTGGTCAATGGTATCCGGTATGTAATAATGCTGGACAATGGGCTAGGGAGGCTTGTGAAAACGAAGGCGGTCACGTCGGCATGCCAACTATTAGTTTTCGCGCTATATCTTTGCCTGGACCATTTATAGAGCTTATCTGGTCGGGACAACCACGGTTTTCTCACTCATGCCAAAAGCGTAACAGCCACGACAGGCTGATCAATCAAGCGACATACGTAATATGTAATTTGCCACAATGCGGTGTTGTGAAGCAACGCCTTGAAAGTGTGTCTTTGCGAAGCTCCAAAAAAACTCCTACATCGCAAACGCATCATAAAAAACGTTTAGTAAAGGATGGCGATGAACGTATAGTAGGCGGAAGTTTGAGCGTGCCAATGGAATGGCCTTTCATTGTGGCCATTTTCAGAAATGGTGACTTCCATTGCGGCGGTTCCATATATTCCGCTTATTGGGTTAGTGTGACGCTGCCTATTGCCTTGAAGTCTGAATCTTACAGAAATTGATTTCTTTCACTTAATATAGATTATTACTGCTGCACACTGTGTTGTAAACTTTCACAGGTATTATTACGAAATCAAGGCCGGAGTCTTAAGACTTTCCAGTACTTCTGCAGCTACGCAAATAATACCCGTTTTAGATATCTTTGTACATCAGGACTACGAACGTTTCACGATGAGCAATGATATCGCGTTGCTGCGTTTAGCAGCACCTCTCCAATTTAATCGTTGGGTTAAACCGATATGCTTGCCTGGTGTAGATAGAACGGCAAACAACAAGAATTGGATGTGGGGTCCTGAGGAGAACACATTATGCACAATAGTTGGTTGGGGGGCCATTAGGGAACGCGGTCCCGGAAGTGAGTTGCATTCTGTGCAAATGAACATGAGAGGAAAAAACTTTAATAATTTTCTCTTTATTTTGCAAATAACAGGCGATTTGTTACGTCAAGTAATCGTACCCATACGACGAGAATGCCCGCGCCAAGATGATCAGGTGGCTAGGGCCATATGTGCTGGTGATCCCGACGGTGGTCGAGATGCTTGTCAAGGTGATTCGGGTGGCCCTTTGTTCTGTCGCAGCGCTAGCAATCCGAATGAATGGTACTTGGCCGGCGTTGTTAGCCATGGAAATGGCTGTGCGCGGCCGAGTGAATTTGGCGCTTACACACGCGTGGCTTTGTACGTGAACTGGATGAAAAGTGTAATGAATTCCGTATACACGCCCTTGTTACAACCTAAAAAAATTTGTCCTGGCTTTGTATGCATTGAAGACAATAGACGATGCTTACCTCAAAGAAGACGTTGTGATCGCTACGTTGATTGTTTGAAGGCAGATGATGAATTGGGATGCTCTTATAATTTCACACCAGGGTTGGGAGATCTAAGAAGTAATAATTTCACTGTAAGTGATTATTATTTCGAGAATGAGGAAAGATCTGTCATCAGTACAACTCAAAACGAAACTATTAAGCTAAACGAAGAAAGTTTAAAAGAAAATACAAGTATTACACCAGTAGACGAATATGGTATAACAACGACATCCGAAATGACGACGAATTCTCTCAATCTATCGGGGATTATAAACAATGGATCTGAAGTAACCGCTTTGACTGAAGAAGTTTCTACTGAAAATGTTTTCGATATTTCAACAACGAGTTCATCGTCAACTACATTAACAACAGTACACGATACAAGAGAATCTTTAGACCTTGAGAGCACAACTTTCGAACCTCTCTCGACTTTCGAATCTTATTCCTTACAGACTACACACAATAATGAAAGTACAACTAACAAAGAGAGTGCATTAGAGCCGCTATCAATTGAAAAATTTCGATGTGAAATGTGAGTCCATTAAATGCAAAAACTGTGTTCGTTATTAAACTGATTTTTTTATATTAGAATGTATCAAATAATTGATTATAGACATCGATGTGACAATATATTGGATTGCGAAGATGGCACCGACGAGGAGGGATGTAAATGTCGTGACTACTTGAAGGTATCTCAATCTTTTTATGACCACTATATATGCTTAAGATCTGGTAATTTGTTCTGAACTGAAGTTGACATCTTCCATAGTTGTTTATCTAAACTGAAACAAGTAAAATCACTATAGTGCACGGTCTATATTTCAATACCAAACGTCACTTCACTTAGTACGCTTATTCATATTATGACTCTATAAAATAATATGTTTCATGGGAAATGATCGAAAACTTGGCCCAGTCCAAATCATTTTCATTCTTGGGACAAAACATGTTTGTGCACAAAATTTGACTAATTTATGGCGGCTAGGATGAATACAAGAAAATAAGATAGACGGACAGACGATCAGATAGGCCAGCTTAGATCGAATTAAAAGAATTATTCTGAATTGATCGGTCAAATAAAAGTGCTTCTGTGGCCTGCCTATATCTACACAAACTTAACAAATTCTTACATCACAAGTCTCGTAAGGTATTGCGATTCGAAAACTTCTTCAATATAAAACACGACTTTCTATTCTTTTCATTATCAGCTTTTCTCTCTCTTTTCGTTTATCCTCGAATCAAAACATGTCAGCGTACGAAATTTCAAAAATTTCGACGGTTGAACATAAGTTTAGGTAAACTGGGTGTTTCTATCTGGTTGTTGCATACATCCGCACAAACTCAATATATCTTTATGCCACAAATGGTGCAGGGTATAAAGAGAATTACGATTTTTACATAGACTTGAAAGAGTCGCAGAGTTGTTGATGAAGGTTAACGTGATGAATTCAGACAAAGCCGAATTTGCTTAATTTATAAAATAAGGCAAAAAGTCATTGAACGATTTACAATTTCTAGCACATCACAGTTTACCTTCATCGGAATTATAATGAAGTGAATATGTGTTAACAAAACACTTACAAGTCCACAAAAACTATTTATTTTCGGCCCGAAATTGAATCGTACTTACTTTAAATCACACTTTTATACTGTTTTTCAATACTTTGGAAGATACCAATGTGCCAGTTAAAAATTATTATTACATATCCTACCGTATGCATCTTTTACTAATTCTTGGTAGCTCTTTGTGCGATGTATTTGATTTTTTAAACTTAACATTTGTTATTTTTATAAGTCCCGTAAGTCTTAGCAAAAGTTGAAGGTTTGAAAGCCTTCGCTTTCTTGTCGTCCCTTGATTTTTTTTTTTATTTGAAATTTATTTGATTGCCAAATTTTATTTAACACTAAGAAAGAGAAAAAGAACGTAAAATTTAAAGGATTAAAAAACAAGAATTTTTCCAACTTTTGTATAATTAAATATTAAAATTGTTCACATTTGTTCGTGTTTTTCTTTGCTTGCCCTTCAGAGCGATCTATCAGTTTTGATTTGTGACGGAAAGCCGGATTGCGAAGATCTGACCGATGAAGAATATTGTGGTAAGTTATTACGTTAGCTCTCTCGAGATGAGCATTCCAAGTTCGTTCACATATGCTTCAGACATAATCGCCTTTTGAACTTTCACTCAAGGTGACTGCAAGTTGGATGAATATTGGTGTGCGATTTCTAAGATTTGTTTGTCGCTAGCCAAACGTTGTGATAGCATTTACGATTGTGTCCATAAGGAGGATGAAAGAGACTGCAGTGAGTATAGAGAATAGAGCGAATGTGGGGAAAAATTCGTAAGAAATTTATAAAAATTCTGTTTACTCTTTAAGTTGCTCTGACAGATGGGACGGAAGTTGTGCTTGATCGTAATAAGCAACCGACATTAAAGAGCTCTGGCATAGTTACGGAAAATTATCAAGGGAGCTGGCGTCCGCTATGTTTACGCGACAATGCAAGAAATGAGTCAAATATCGGGAACATGGCTCAAGAAGTGTGCGTAAAGTTGGGCTTCCAAAAATTCAATTTCTATAATATAAGCAAACTAGAACAATTGAATTATATGGTGCCGATTAGTCCAGAAATCGATTCAAATACATATTTCAATAAAGATGTTCAAGGGGTCATGGCCGATAATTATCATTTAAACTATGTGCTAGAGAAGCATGCGAAGGCAGGACAAGAGCAGCAACCCAACAGAAAACTGGAGAGGGTCTTAAAGCCAAGGATAGAATGTTTTAGTCTTTACTTAGATTGCCATGTAAGATCTAGCAAGATTGAGCCTCTTAAAACGAAAAGTGCGGGCCTAGAGAAATCCACCAACCAATCGATGCTTAGGCAATATGACTTCAAACCGACTTTGATTAAATATGAGAAACCGAATGTTTTTCTTAAGCCTCAAGTGCCAATTATGGTAGTGCGGAAGAAAGCCGAACTAATGGAGAAACTGAGAAATGTAATCGAAATTCAGAATAGGGATGATTTGAATATTGTGGCCAATGATAAATTGCATGAAGCTGTCGAAGAACTGCATTGGCCTTGGTTGGTAGACGTTTATGCAAACGGTAAACTATGGTGTTTGGGAATTCTGCTCGCAAAAAATTGGATTATAGTGCATGAAACGTGTTATTTCGGTGTAAGGTAAGGTTCGGTTTATTCCCGTTAAGTATTCCTCGTGGCATTCAGATTTTCGATTTTTTATTAAGGTTAAGCACAGATTACTTGGCAGCTTTGTTGGGAGGTGGTAAAAGTAAGCATGCTATTCATCGAAGCAATCATGAGGAAATCCATCGCATTGATTGTGTAGAAGTTATACCGCACAGTGATATATTGTTAATGCACTTGGAACAACCGGTGCATTTCTCTCATTTTATAATGCCCATAACTTTAGCGGAACAAAGGTAATAGAAAAAAATTATTTAAAATCTTTTTTGACACTTTCATAATAAACGGTTAAAACGGTCTATTTATAGTAGTGCGGAAATTTCACAAAATGCATCGGAGAAATGCTTGGCTGTTTTGCATGAAAACGAATCGGGTCGTATTAAGGCCATATCCATCGTTAGGGAAACATTCCCCGCTGAACTTTGCAACAATAACGAAGCGTTCACATGCTATCGCTTAATTGAGAAGAAACCGCCACTTAAACTATTGCGAGAAACCGACATAAGTATTGAAGACTTTGCCAGTTTATCGGAAGAGATTGAATTACATGATTACGACCAATCCAGTGACACGCGAGTACAGTCAAAATTCGCAAGTTGTATAAAATTCGGTAATAAAAATTCCGAGGGCAGTTTATTGGAACCCATTGATCAAGGTATTACTGTATGTCGCAGCAATCATACTGGCTGGTATCCCATTGCTTTTTTCTCCTACAACAATACGAACTGCAACAGTTTTAAGTTTGGTTTCCCAGTAAGAACCCTGGAGAAGGTTTACGGTGCTATACAACAAATTATAGGTGAAAATAATGATAGAGTAATTTCTCAAAGGCAAAAATAATTTATGTCACATATTCGTGCAGACCGACCTATGTGTAATTATCCGTATAATGTGCCGCTTTGTCCGAACATGCGCTGTCCGTTGGGCACATGTTTGAACGACAATCAACTTTGTGACAGTCGCTATGATTGTCACGATGGCAGAGACGAAGAAACAAAAATGTGCCAGTATCGTAAGCGAGGTAAGCAAGAGAGAGCGGAAGCGAGAGAGAGAGAGAGACAGAGAGGGAGAGAGAGAGAGAGAGAGAGAGAGAGAGATTATTACTACTAAGTCATCCATATAGAGGAATGTTTGCGATGGTTTTAGGCCGGAGAAGGCAAAAGTCATCATCAGTTTGGTTTCGGTAACGTCAATCCCCTATTAAGTCCCCTGTAACTGGTGGGAACGTTTGCTTTGTTTTTATAATAAAAAACTGTGTTACCGTTGGCGGTTCCGTGCAACTATTTACGAACTTTGTTATTGCCTCGTTCATATTGTTGAAAGTTCTTGCTTCCTTGATAAGTTCGACTTTATCTATGGAGCGGTTTCGTATTTGCTTTAATGAATTGCTGGGTGCTATATTTGGTAGCGAGCGCATTTGTCAGTCCATCCGCAATGTATACTCCTTCCAGAGATTTAGTTAGGTCCTCTATCGCTTTTGTGTATTGGTTCGCTGTTTTATTTCGTTGTTGTAGGTTCATGATTTTGGCTGTTAGAACCTCTACTGATTCCCCTTTTATTTTACTTTTTAATGTGTCCTTCATTTGTGTCAATGTGTTTTTCTCACTTATTGGATTTCTTGCGGCGCCTTTTATTTTGGTTTTTACTAGTGTGTGATTGTCGCTGTCTCATATGTTTCTTTAATGGAATCCATTAGTTCTAATGCATCTATGAAAATTCGTAAGTTTTCAATTTTGTCACCGAAGTCAGGGATAAAACTTGAGGCTATCTTGAGGAACACCACTAATGTTTGTGGCATGTTGTTAGTGGAAGTTTTTGTTGTTGTAAGATAATGTCTATAATTTCTATAGTTTCGTGGAGGGAATCACTTAAGTGTATTTGTGACGGCTAATATCCTTCCTCGTAATTCTTGGAGGTATTTGTCCGCGGTGCTTTTGTGCGTTAATGTCAGTTGCTCGTAGTTTACGTTCAATATTATTCGGATTTCTTCAAGACATTGTACAAGGATTTCTACGTGTCTGGTTATTGTGTCTGTGCTTGTGGGCCTGTCGTTATTAAAACATTTATAAGATTTATCGAAGCGTTTCTTAATGCTTTTGCATTGCTGTACTATCGCTGGCCAGTCCATCCATAATGTTTAGTTTGATTTATTAACTTGCGAATGCTGTGCCTGCCGAAATTGTTGTCTGTACCTTCTTTTTCAGAGTTTTCTTCTCGTCAACACCACTGTGTCAACGTCGTCTCTTGTGGAAAGAGGGTGAGCTTCTTCATAATGTAACGGCGTGAATGATGATTGCGAGTTGCTGGATTCTGGGATATTAGTTTCTTGTGGAAGAGGAGTCATGTCGCTAATGAAAGTTTATTTAGAAAGATTGTATTAGACGCTTAGTGTCTCGTTGGCCTACTTTGTATATTTCTTTTTTAGCTGTTTTTTGTGTAGCAGGTGTGGGGTTATTAAAAAGCTTAAAATTTTTAAGTGGATCACTAAATACTGAATTAATTCCACTTGAGGTATGTGAGCAGCTATCTCTACTCTATTGTGTACCCCCAATTGATACGAAAAGAATATTTTTCTTCAGATATAATTGAATAGAATTCTCTTTCGTCCCCCTTTTTCGCGTTATTTCAAATATGATAAATATTTGACTTCGGATGAAAGCACATGTGTATATGTTAGATAACTTAAATAATAATTTTTCTATTCATTACTTATAGATTGTAACTAACAGTATGCATAATATATTTATAATTAAGTGCTTCATCTTAACATAATCCGATGACTAAGGCGACAGCTGCGCATCGTACCGTTGGCCACTCTTGGTATAACGCATTATTTATTCATCCTTCACTAGCTGTTAGTGTAAATTGGTTCACGTATTCTCAATTTCACTTATCCTCGGTTCTTCTTTCGCTAACTAAATTCAGTTTGTGTTTAAGTTGGTTTTTTTTTTGTTTTTTTTTTTTTCTTTCAAATAATTGTCCGATAGCAAATATTTGTTTCACTTTTCTTTTCAATTAGATTTTGAATATTTATCAAGTATTGTTTTTTGGAAATTTTGTCAATTAACTTCAAATTGCTAAAACTTCAACCGTACTCAGTGCAAGTGCATCGGGCAACATTTGTTAATTTTTCATTTATTTTCTGTTTTATTTTTTGCATAAATGAAAATTTAGAAAAAATATTTTTTTCAGCATTTATTTTTTCTTCACTAGTATCCTGTTACGGTCGCCGTGTAGTAGTGTAGAAGGTCAATAAAAATTTCGGTTGATAAAGTTTTCTTGTTTGGTTTATTGACTTGCTGAACTAAACTGAACTATCGGTGTCGGTGTCTTATATAATAAATTGCTTTGCTTGCACCTGAGTGCTAGCTTAAGAAAAATAGTCAATTTAGATTTTTAAAGTAGGTTATCTTAACTAGATTATAGGTAGATTTACATTATGTAGAAGTATAAGAAAATGCAAATTTATCATAAGTGATTAATAAGTGAGTAGATTACGATTGAACGATAACGCTACATAAGATATGATTAATATGATTAATAGGTAATAGGTAAGATATGATTAAGCAATAATGCTACAACAGTTCATAAGTATATTTTAAGTTTCACTTTATGATTTTCTTTGCCTACAGGTTGCAGTCCATCGGAAATGAAATGTCAATCATCTGGTAAATGTGTGCCGAAAACCAAATTTTGCGATCATATGCCGGACTGTGAAGATCTCACAGATGAACCTACTATATGTTCTTGTTTTACATATTTAAGGTTAGTGACGTAATCTCATCTATACGCGTACTTTAAATTGAACGTGTAATATGTCTGCAGCCTTATAAGATCCTAATGATTGCAATATGCGAAAGAGACATAACCGTGCCCGTCGATGGGCTTCAATTACATTTTTGGAAATCACTTACGATTGAGTGATGTTGAGATCACAACGATTGTTGACGCGCTTAAATCCATGTCTAATGTCATTAGAGTATCGATCGAAAAGTCGTACGATAAACGGGTTTCTTAATTGCTGCGAAGCTGTAGGGAAAACATCAATGCGTTTGTCCGCTCTGTATGCTCTGTACAATTAACTCCAGGATAATCCGTTTAGATATATTGGTTTCTGTTGGCTTTTCTTTAACGGCTTTTCTTACTCTGCGTTTCAACTAATGATTCAAGTCTGTCTTCTCGTTCCAATTATTACCCAAGGTTTAATAATTGCCCCGATCACGATTCTGTTTTCTACAAATGAAATCTTTGCGTTGCGGTAGCTAACACTGACAGCCGCTAGTACCGACTGACGCATCAAATCTCGTGAATTCATGTACTGTTCGAGGTACATGACCTACTTGATAGCAGGGATGATGGCTAACCTAAGATTGTCGACTTTTTACCCGTAAAGTCTGCGTCATGTTCAGCCTTTGTTTTCTTAGCTGTATACGGCCGCCGTAATACAATTAAAAGAATGATTATTCTATGCATCGTGTTCTTATAATTTCCACTGTCATCGCTATATCGGCCTGAGCATTGCTGGCGGCGGCAGCGTTATGTAATTGTATTGTAAACTTTTACATATAGACAGTTATTCTTATAAGTAATCCTCTATGTCAATTTTTGTACGATTATACATGTGTCTATATATGTGCATATACGAAATCGACTCGGCGTGTATGTACGTATAGCAAGCATATCTACGTACATAACAAGTGTATTACCAAAATAGAGAATAGAGAATAATAATAATATTTCATTGATAGGTAGAGTGAACGGTACTTGCAAAGCACGGTTTCGATACAACGCGATACTAGATTTGAGAATATTATAACACGATTTCGGTACAACACGATTTCGGTACAACACGATTTCGGTACAACACGATTTCAAAAAATCGAATATGTGTTCTTCTGAATTGATTTTTGTTTTTATTTGATCGTCAGTAAGGGAGTTTCAACCAATGGTGCGAGAAAATCGATTAGCTGCAATTTTTGATGAAAATTAATTTTACTGAGCATCATCATGATTTCTTGAAAATATATTTTTAATTTTTGTATTTCATCATAATATTGAATTTCATATATATATATATATATATACTTTTTAAGAAAACTTGGAACAAAATTTCATAATAAAATTTTCACCATAAAATTTTGCCCCTTAAGACTTGGCTGATAAAGGAAAAAGGAGTAAACAAAATTGCGATGCAAAATTATAAACGCAACATTCACTCCTTTATAGAATTCTGATCAATTAATTGTTCGCTTGCACCTAATCATTATTACTATTCCTTCAGTCAGATCTTACGTAATTGCAGGAAAGTGAACTTTTCTAACTTCAAGTTATTCGATGAGGGTATACACACGTTAGTCATTGTTCCTATACTTCCAATCGTTTAATAAAAATGTATGCAAGTAATATATAATATGATCCTACAACAGGGCAACAGATCCCGCTAAGATATGCGATGGTATACGAAATTGTTGGGATAAAAGTGATGAGAGTGCAGCGCTATGCAATTGCACAGCAGACAGTTTTCAATGTTCACCGTAAGTTTTTTATTCAATATTATGAGAATAAATAGTTTTCGAAATTGTTTTCGCTTTTTCCGTCTACTCATTAGAAAAGATTGCATACCGCAGGAGTATGTGTGTGATAATCAAGTGGATTGTAAAAATGGCTTAGATGAACGCTTTTGCTACGGCTTAGAATATCCTCGAGAAACGACAAAGAGTGAAGATGTAACCAGAAGAGATATGAAATTTCACCCCTACGGTCAAATTATTGAACAAAAATTTGGTCTTTGGGAAACAAAATGCTTTCCGAAGTCTACTCCGCCGACAATCGCGGACGTACGTGAAATTTGCCGGAAACTCGGATACCATCTCTACAATCAGCCAAGTTATCGTTTAATCGATGATGCGCTTAGCACTGCGATAGAGACGAAAGGAACACTTACGGGTCATGATTATTTTTCTAATAATAAGAAAACTTTGGATGAACGTTATCGGCCGTCTACAAAAGTAGTTGTGACAAGTAAATTCTCTCCTTTAACACTTAATGATGAATTAACTGTCTTTTTAAAGACTAGTCGTCCAATGGCCGAATTGGTTCGTTGGAATGCCACAGACTCAAATCGATGTTTACGTCTAGAAGTTCGATGTTCTTAATAAGATTATCAAAGACAATGTTTTGAAAAATTATATATATTCTTAAGCATAGGATGGCGATAAGTATGAAATTCCGATTCGTAAGTATAATAGGGTTCGTTAAGAAAATTTGTATGTCAGTCATACCTCCTCATTCCTCAGTTTTATACTTTTAAAAAGTCTTTAGATAAGTGTTTTCGTCTCTTTTTTCTTTTTTTTTCTTTATCAATTCCTTTCTTTCTTCAGGTTTTAGTATTAGTTTTGTTGTTAGTGTTTTAATTAACATATTTTTATAAAGCTAACGCATATAACGATTAGAAAACGACAGATTATTTTGTATTTTAAGATTTTATTTTTATTTATTTTTTTTTTTTTAATTGATTTTCTTAAAAATTCACATGTTATTCACACATTGGTTTTTTTTGAGGTTTCCAAACTTTAAGATTATGTGTAATTTAAAATAGTGAAGAAGAGAAGTGACGGAGAAAGCGTGAAAGATGAAGGGAGTGAGAGGGAGAGAGAGGAATCGATGAGGGGAATGAATGGTGCCAGCGAGCTGGAGAGTAATGGCTCCGGAAGGTAGGGCAGAACATTAAAGGGTAAAAAAGGGATTGTGCTACGTTGTTACGCTGATAAACTATTAACGAACGTTCATATACATTTCCGCTCTTTGTATATGAATGTAAAAAGCCTTCATTAAATAAAGTACACCTTATAACATAGCATTTATAAACATTTAAGTGCTAAAATTAATATTAAAAGTATTTAATAAGTAATTTATGAATGTGTGTATGAGAAAGTATGAGTAAAATATCAAACAAAAGAAAAAAAAAATAAAAAAATATATATATATATATATATGTATATACATTACATAAATAAACAAGTAAGAAAATTATATTCAGTTGTGACCGAATCTTTCATATCCATCATCTAGTAAACAAAAGAAAAAGAACTAAACCTTCATACTATATATTAGATTGAATAGGTGTGGCTGACTTTCTCCAATTTCTGAAAAAAACTGGAAATTTCTATGGGATATACGTTGTACTTTATGAGTAATAAGCAAAAAAAACATTTTTTATTCCTATTCAAATACGTACAAATACGCAGAGGTACCGCTAGTCTATGCGGCTCTATAGGCGTGTCCTTCGATCGGCTTGACCCTTTTTCAATATCAACCTGTCAAATTCGAAGGGACCCATAATTAATCAATTATTTTGCATTCATAAACAAAATGTTTTTTTGAAATGACATTTTTATTTTTTAATCGTTTTTGTAATCACCGTCGTTTGCGTTGTCTTGTTGCCATTGTTCGTGCAAAAGTTCAACCCCCCTCTTGAATAAGTGGGGTGGCCGTGACTTAAAATATAACTCAAGGTGCGTTTAGACATCTGATAAGAAATTAAAATTTTTATTACGTAACGAATGCTCCAGTGACCTGAACAGATGGTAGTCCGACGGTGCCAGGTCTGGAGAGTATGGAGGGTGCGGTAGAAGTTCCCANTAATAAGTAATTTATGAATGTGTGTATGAGAAAGTATGAGTAAAATATCAAACAAAAGAAAAAAAAAATAAAAAAATATATATATATATATATATATGTATATACATTACATAAATAAACAAGTAAGAAAATTATATTCAGTTGTGACCGAATCTTTCATATCCATCATCTAGTAAACAAAAGAAAAAGAACTAAACCTTCATACTATATATTAGATTGAATAGGTGTGGCTGACTTTCTCCAATTTCTGAAAAAAACTGGAAATTTCTATGGGATATACGTTGTACTTTATGAGTAATAAGCAAAAAAAACATTTTTTATTCCTATTCAAATACGTACAAATACGCAGAGGTACCGCTAGTCTATGCGGCTCTATAGGCGTGTCCTTCGATCGGCTTGACCCTTTTTCAATATCAACCTGTCAAATTCGAAGGGACCCATAATTAATCAATTATTTTGCATTCATAAACAAAATGTTTTTTTGAAATGACATTTTTATTTTTTAATCGTTTTTGTAATCACCGTCGTTTGCGTTGTCTTGTTGCCATTGTTCGTGCAAAAGTTCAACCCCCCTCTTGAATAAGTGGGGTGGCCGTGACTTAAAATATAACTCAAGGTGCGTTTAGACATCTGATAAGAAATTAAAATTTTTATTACGTAACGAATGCTCCAGTGACCTGAACAGATGGTAGTCCGACGGTGCCAGGTCTGGAGAGTATGGAGGGTGCGGTAGAAGTTCCCAGCCTAACTGCTTAATTTTCTCTTGAGTAACCTTCGCAGCATGAGGATGGGCATTATTTTGTTGGAATATCACACCTTTTCTGTTTACCAAAGCTGGTCTCTTTTCTATGAGTGTGGACTGTAACCGTTGTAATTGTTGACAATACACGTCAGCAGTAACTGTCTCCCCAGGTTTCAGTAATTCGTAATGCGCTATACCGGAACAATCCCACTATCCAAAGGGATAGGGTTGGTTTAGGCGTTGGAAGAGGTCTCTCGTTTGCAGACAACCATTGTTTCGATCACTTTATGTTATCATAAAGGATCCATTTTTCATCTCCAGTTACGATCCTAGACAAAAATGGATCTCTGCTTAGTCTGGTGAGCATGGAATTACAAATTGTTCGCCGAAGATCGCTTATTGGCCTCAGACAACAGGTGTGGCATCTATTTACCTTGTCTATGTACCTTCCCAATTTCTTTTAAATGCCTTTGAACGGTGGACCAGGTAGACCCAAGGCTTCTTGATAGTTCCTGTATAGTTAACTTTGGGTCGGACTCCACTAGAGATTTGAAGGCGTCGTTATAATTGAAATAAAATAACTGATTAGTTATGGGTCCCCCTAATATAAGTACCGTGTTAGACGAGGGATGCCAGTATATGCGTGCATAAGCATGCTTGTAGCGCAAGTTATTTATGTGTTTGATTTGTGCTTACAGTGAATTATGTCTTGAAGAGTTTGGTTAAAACTAAAATCAAAAACTATTGTAAATAAAGTTGCATCGTTTAAGGGTTAAAAAAAATAAAAAAAAAAAATATATAAATAAAATTAATTTCTATATCCGCTAGCAAGGATGAATGTACACGAAGGCACAAGAAGGCACGTCTCTCTTATTTCTGAGCATGTATCATTTAGAGATCGAGACTCCGCTGAAGGACAAGAAATCTGGAAAGTTTCGCGGAATACTTCCAGCGCAACCATTACGCGTAGACCAAAATTTGTTATTTCCATTGATGAAGTTCGACATAGTATAGTTTCATTGAAAAGGAGCTGTTCTCCAAGCCCGGATGGAATCTCGTCTTGCGTACTCATCGTGTGTGCTGGTGAACTTTGTGGGGCAATAGCGAGTATCCCTGAACTCTCTTTGGAAAAGCGGGTGTTTTCAGCGTGCTGGTAAAGTAGTTTTCTTATCCCTTTTCACAAAGGGGAGACAAAAGGATCGCAACCTAAATTTCTTAATGCAAAGAACAAAACTTGCTTCTGTAAAAATTCAATTGATTAAATTTGGCAACGTTAAGAAGGTAATCCTAGGCTCTAATCAATGCGATCAGAGCTTACATATAAGTTAGCACAACTTTTATTACCTGCTTTGCATTCAGCCGACAGTCGATTCGATTCAGGAGTATAGGGACGAAGTCAGATTTCAATTCTTGTTGTGGTTAACAAGTAAACAGCTTTCCGAATCAATAACATAACGTGCTGATGTTCTCGTTCCATAGTGAATACGCCCATTTGTGGAATGCCTTTTTGTGGCTCAAATTATTATGTAAAGTAGTGGTTACTTTACCTCTTAAGATTTTTAGGGTATCGGTTACTTCTTCTCACTTTACTTATCGATTATTAAGAAAGACAATAAAGAACTTTCAAGATTTCCTCTCATGTTGTTTGATGTAAGCACCTATTGCAGGCACTCAATGCGATCGGCGTCATCGCTATGCGCACGATCTCGTGTAAAATTAGAACTGAGAACGCTTACCATAACACAATTCAATACTCTGAGTTTGAAGAGTATTTTTTCGTATCGGAGGCAAAATTTTTATTACTCGTATTTTTGTTGTTGTTGTTGTTTTGAAAATAACAGAAGCAATGTCGCTGAAACTATGGTAACAAACGGCGACATACGATCGAATGTGATCGATCTTTTTAAAAATAATATGAATTTTTTTTTGTTTTTTTTTTGTTATTACAAACAATATTTTTCATAGGCTAGAAAGTACTCACTTATAGAAGGCATCAGTAAATCACAAATCTTCACTTAATTGACGATAAATCTGCATTAGTAATTTCACAATAAGCTTAGAAAATGCAGCTACAAAAATTCACGAGGAACATACAGAAAATTGTATTCTATAATAAAAAAACATTTTCTTTTCTTAAATCGTTATGGCATGGCATGGAATCTGAATCGATAGCTAAATTATGTTATTTCAAAAAATTTGTATTGGGCACCCAAATTTGTTTAACTTGTTTGAAAGGTAGTTTCAGATAATAGTTATAGATTCATGAGATGTCATGACAGAAGTATTTCACCATCCAACCTTCTCTATGTTGATCGTAAGTGCTTGGGAGAGTTGGTAAGTGTAAGTGTCTTTGCTAATTAAATCCGGATTTATTTGCACATCCCTATGAAATATATTATAGTTTGCTAAATTGCCTGTAAAAGGGTATGCATATGCTGTACAAAATATTTGCAGAAAACGAAGCCTGTCAGTCGGATTCAGAGAATTACTAAACGGCCAAGGTCGGAGGAAGTATTGTAAATAATTTGTAAGCAGATATCCTAAGAATTGTATGTAGAACCTTCACTAGTACGAACTTAATGTCAAATGGAGTTGAATAGAAATACAAAAAAAAAGGGGCAAAGGGCATTTCCCGTATATAACAGTATATTAATCTTACTTTCCCAGTTTTACTTTGTTTAAAAAGTTTTCAAATAAGTGCTTGCTGAATGCGTGTTATTATTATTATTATTATTAAAGTTTTCATTTTTTTTTTATTATTAATTTCCTTCAAATGTATTTTCAAGTTTTAATGTTAGTTTTGTTGTTGCTGTTTTAGTTTACATGTTTATATTTTTATATATATATTTAAAGCATATAACAATTAAAGAAAGAAAAAAATTATTTTTTATTTCAAGGTTTATTTCTATTATTATTATTATTATTATTATTATTATTATTTTTATTTTTTTTTTTTTTATTGATTTTCTTTGAATTTCACGTGTTTTCTGTTAAAGATAAGAAGGAAAAGGTTTCGCAAATTTTTTTAAGATTTTCAAACTTTTAAATTTTATATCGTTTAAAATAGCAAAGTAAATAGTGAGAGAGAGAGAGGGAGAGAAAGAGAGGGAAAGTATGAGGCGGTGAAGTGGTGAGGTGGTGAAGTGTGATGAGCTTGGAAATAAAAACTTAAATACTTAAATTAGATTACAAAAAAAACCAGATACATTGTATTATACTGTTACGCTGCTATGATATAAACGCTCCTCTAAGGACATTTCCGCTTCTGTACATGAATATACAAAACATATATCACATAATTGCTAACGTAATTATATGTAATTGCTAATGTAAATGAACGAGAAATTATGCGCAAGAAAACGAAAGCCATAAAAGGAAAAAAAACAAAATATTGAAAACATTGTAGGGGAACGGGGTTACCCATCAAATATCCTGCACGACTTCGTTAAATACAATTATTCGTAGAATGATTTATAAAAATAAGGCCTTTTATGGCCGATCTGAAAATTGCGACCTGTAGGCTGAACATAAGAACACAGACAGACGGACAGACGAGCTTAGGTCGATACAAACATTGATTAACAATCGATCGGTATAGTAAAAGATGGACCTATCTTAAGTCTTTCTGTTCATTGGGAACATCCGCATAAACTTAGTGTAGGGTATAGTAAGATTAATATAAAATAGAAAATACGTTTTCTATGTTGTTACTGTTTGGACTTGAATCTATAGAGCTAAGTAAAATCCGTGATTGCTGGGCCTATGAAAATTGAATGAATGCGCTCGTATGCACTTCACGCATGCATAGGTGAGTTGTAGAGTTTGGGAAAAAGGACCGAAAATAAGTTTTATATCCATCATTACTATTGAGTGTCCACTGGTCTAGTTCTACTGTTTACAACATCTGGCAATATGTTTGGACGATTTTTTTGATCAATTTAAGATTAAGAACCAATGTATACATGTACGCGAAGCAGTTGTTGGCACTCTTGCGATAATAAAAATTCAAGACGAGAATTGATATTAAAACTTGTTGCAAACTTTTATTGTTATAACGAAATTGATCATCTTTCGTGCAAAAAATACCTGCATGCTTTTAAATAACCAATATCTTTACGATTGTCATATGTTTGCTGAAGGTGCAGGATATCAAAAAAATTCGCCCCAAATCGAAGATAATTTCCTTTTTTTTTTTTTTTTTGGATTTTGTCAATTCGTTTTCTTTTAAATTGCAATAGCAAACTCTATGTGAATGAAAATGATTTAAAGAAATCAAAAATTCATTGCAAATATATACGAACATGCATGCTTATATATTATATAGAGGTGTATGCATATATCTACAGACTGATATGATTGATTGTATTATTCTATATCACGATTTCAAGTCGAAAGTGTTATAAGATGAACGTTGCCATTGCTGGTGTAGGAATAGAAATAAATTGAAAAATGAAATTTTGTAACAAATGTTTATAGTTGTACCACGGTCGGTACGGTCTGATCAAGTACCACAAGTGAGAGGGACGATATGGTCTTAATTGAGAAACTTTCAATTCCTAAGGAAGCTTGTTAAGACGACACTATTCGTTCGATAAATTCATAAAACTAAGCTTGAGCATGGAAGTACGGCAATCCATAGGTCCATAAAACTAAGCTTGAGCATGGAAGTACGGCAATCTCATCGCACTGTATAGATAACAACTAAGATTAGTCGAAGCTAATGAGTCGATTTACCTTCAATCGTCTATCATCTTTATTCAGCTTTATTGAAGATCTTCCTGACAAAGATGAGACGAAAAGTTGATATTTGATTAAAAAATGTTTGTGTATCATCTGCCCATACTATGTTGAGAAATGTGATAAAGAACTAAACATAGAATTGTAAATTTCATTATGTTTTTATCCAATTTTCATCATCATCTTCATAAAGGATACGTTCGACGTTGCAAAGTAACCCTGTGATCACCCCTCTGTTACTGTTCATAATAAAGAAGGGAAAAGAAACGACTTAAGATGACACTGTTTGCTAAATGTGATTGAATGAAATGCGCATACAGATGTCATACTCAAAATGCTGTGTATAACTTAAGGAAATACACTCGTTTTGGGTCTTTTCAAACTAAATGAAATTTTTTAGTCCTCGTGTAGTGTGCATTTCCACTTCAAAGCGTGTAATGAGAAAAGGCCATTAATCTATAAAACCTATTTACTCCGTTACCATGATTTTTACTTACGAAGCGGCAAATTTTTAACATAGTAAAAGCCTTTCGTTTCTTTTGCAATTCTCCAACTTTTTTATTTTCCTTCTTTTTTTTACATTTGTATAAAAATTGCCGAAAACAAATATTTCAGTTTATTGATTACGCGAGTTTGTTTGCGAGTTTGAGACAAAGGCCACGTACTTAGCTGTTTTTTGTGTACAGCTGGAGGTGAACTAGCCTCTGCCGATTCCGTTACTAAAGTATTATACGAATGGAATAATTATGCTGACGTTAGCAGGAATATTTAATCTGTTTCATGAGGATTTTTTCAAAATATTGAGATAGCTTGATGAAGCTCAATATCACTGTGTAAGTTAATCAGAGAAAGTGAAGTCTTTGGCGGTTCCGCGATACCCAAACAGAGACTTGATTGATGACAGATTCGCCTATTTTATTATATCAATCGTTTCGGAATAATTTTCTAAATCGATTTAAACTTGTCCTTCCCTCTGTCTATATGATATCCGTCTATGCAATCTTACAAGAAAATAAACCCGATAAGAAGACATTTTTTGATTTTTACGATTAAAAGTTATTACAGTATAGTGATTTCTCACATAAATTTACTATAATAACTTTGGATTACATAGGATTATTCTTTAAAAAGAAAAAAAAAACTTTTTTTTATCTAAAACTAGGGAAAATTGTTTCATTTTTAGGATAATTATTTTTCGCGAACTGTCTGATACACTGATCAAAAACTTTTTAGTCAATAACACATAGTCCGCCACATAAGTTCTTAATCAACTCAAAAATATTTATCCATTCATCTGCCCATCTTGGAAATTTTACGTTCATCCTAATTGAGGAGGAAACTTGGCAAATACACTCCTTGCGGATGGCCGCAGATCAACTTTAAAAATGGAATCTGATACACATCTACAACAAGCTAAAATTAAGTGAAATTTTGTGCTTATATTTTCCAAGTTTCTTTTAAAATTCAATGCAAAGTATGCTCTATTCTGATTCTAATTTCGATATGTCCTCAAAATACTATCTTTTGTTTTTATTTGCTTTTTTATTGATTTGCCTTAGTTAAGTTCATTAACCGTGTAATCGCTCAAGCGGATTAATATTACAGTTTCTTCTAAAGCTTCGGCCTACGAAGGTATCGTAATGTTGAACGAGTTGCGACGAGTTCTACCCTCTTTTGATGCTTGCGGTGTTTACCTACGTAAATAGTGTATAGGGATTCGTGACTTGGTTTTACGATATATATATATATATATATATGTATATATATACATCTAAACAGTTAAGGTTATAATTATGAATCGTTTAACATTCACATTATAAGTTAAGTTACTTTAGTTTATTTTTCATTTGTTTTCTGTTTTTTTTCTTAATTATTTTCGTGTGTATGAGTGTGAAGTACAAAATAACAAGTAAAAAATTTTTAAACACAACCGTTTTCTGTTTTGTTTTAATACTAAGCGTACAAAATACATAAAATATATATATACACATATGTATATATATACAT
>KK502402.1:188814-224528 GCA_000688735.1 Glossina austeni
ACAATAGAAATCTTGATTTGTGTCATATTTTTTTCTTTTATTGTTTTTTTTTTTTTTTTGCTTTTTTTTTTTTTTAAATACATTATGTACAAATGAAAAAATTTTCGCAACAATAGAAATCTTGATTTGTGTCATATTTTTTTCTTTTATTGTTTTTTTTTTTTTTTTTTTTTTTTTTTTTTTTAAATACATTATGTACAAATGAAAAAATTTTCGCAACAATAGAAATCTTGATTTGTGTCATATTTTTTTCTTTTATTGTTTTTTTTTTTTTTTTACATTTTTCATTGTAATTTTTTCTCGGAGAAATTATGTGCGCGCCAAGTTCTTTTACGAAGGGTATGCTTATTTAATATGTATTTTATAAATTTTTGTTTTTTATATTCATTAAAGTTTATTAATTTTAATTACAACTAATTGGTGCAGATTTTTATATATATTTACATGTTTAGCATCGAATATATTGTTGGGTTTTTGGTTTTGTATTTTCGGAATTAGAAAATAGAAATATGAACTGAACACAATTATAGGTAAACTACTATATATTGATATACGCGCACCTTAGGTTCAATTTTGATTAGCCGCCATCAAAAAATTTAATTTGATGAACTTTCCATCCATTGATGTTGACTGTTAACCGATAAGAAATTTATTATATATAAAAAAATGTTTCATCATAATTTCTATGTTAGGATGCGACTTTCAACCTTCTTTAGGCCTTTCTCAACTTTATTATGACCATCACCGAAGGATGAGGTGTGTATTCATGTTGTCAAAACGTTCGCAACGCCCAGAAGAATGTATATATATTCTTGATCAGCATCAAATTCTAAATCGATTTAAGCACGTTCGTCTGTCCGTATAATGTCTGTTGTAAACATTATCCTGGCCGCAAAAGTGAAGTGAAGTGAAGCTATCGACTTCAAATTTGGCGGAAACATTGGAAGTTCTTGCACGCAGGTTGATATTGGAAATGGGACAAACCGGTCGAAGGACACGCCTACAGCACTACGTAATCTGGCAATACCTCTGTTTTTCAAAAGCAGTGAACAATTGGTCTTCGCTCATTACTCATAAACTATGGCAAATAAATGTACAAAAATTTCAACGCATTTCTATGAGTGATGCCATAGCATTTGTGCACAAAACTGGAAAAAATTGACCACGCCTATCCACTTTATATAGTGTGTCAAAATTTAATTGTTTTTTCAATACCTTTAAAAAGCACAGAAGCAAGCTTCAAAAACTTTATAAAGTATATAAATTCTAAATTTGGAGTGCACCTACTCATGCCCGCCTAGTCGTGTGTCTATATATCTGTTTGCGGAAGTTTATAGCATTTGTGGTAAACATTCTACTGTTAGGGAAAATGAAGATATCGCCTACAAATTTGCAAAAGAATTTGGAATTGACCTAAACTTGTCAAAGGACACGCCCACAATGCTCACATGCCTATATGACAAAAACTTTTATTTTGCAAATAGGAAAAATCAGCTGCGCCCACTCCATATTATGGAGCATGAAAATTATGTTCATTTCTTTCATTTCTTTTGTCTTTTTTAGGATAACGATGATGGGCATAAAAGATTCGATCCCGACCGAATTCACTTTTCTTACTAGAGAACAAGAAAATACCTTACTTCTATTGCTTTTAGCTTATGGATGCATAAATATCACCTTTTATCCTATGGGTTTTAAAAAGTATTTCAAAGAAATTTACACGAGTACACGAAAAACATAGGTTCATATAGGTTCATCCATCCACTTTGCGATTCCCTAAGTAAACGTAAAACGTAAATAAAACACACTTCTGTAACTTTTTATATTTTTATAAAAAACGATACCGTGGTTTTTAATATATTTTCCCAAAAATCGTTAGAAAATTTTATATTTTAAATGGCGTTTTAAATAAATGTCGAAAATATAGCTCAGGCCAGCTCTCTTATAATGAAAGTTTCTGCAAAAAGATTTCATTTCTACTATTCTATGATGAAAAGTTGATGCATAATAATAATTCCATCTTAACTGTACCAAACTTGCATCGCAAAGGTCTATTTAGAGGAATGCATATCAAGCAGTAGTTCCCATGAAAGGTAATCTTTCATATGACAAGCCGTCGTTTGTGTGATCATGTCAGGTTATGTGTTTAATATATCATCTTGGCTTAATTGGATGGATGGTACAGTTTAATAGACAGGAACGTTTCCAAAATTCTAAAACAAAAGCTAATGTTGTAACAACTAAAAACATTATAGTTGACCAAGACGCACTATTAACTATCCTATCCTATCCTATCCTACACTTATTTTTATAAGGACTTTTCAAAATATGACGTTATGGAAAGTGGTCTCAAAAGCAGTCCGATCCGAGACATTTTCAACAGCGTTGGCCATTCGACCAAATCACGTCGGTGTGCTAAATTGGATCGAAATATTTCGAAAATAACGACTGGCAGGTTGAACACAAGGAGACAAGATCGATTCAGAAAGTAATTCTAAATCGATCGGCATAATAAAAGGTGAGTCTATCTCAAGTCCTTCTGGGCTTTGAATACACCCGCAAAAGCTTAATTTACTCTTACACCAGATGTGGTGTAGACAATAAAATTAAAGTGACATAGATTTACTTGACTGCTCTGAGGTCATATAAGTTAAGTAAGATCAACATTAGTTTGATTATAGCATTCTGTTCCGTAAACATTGAAATTTTCCACTTCATGAAAAATGCGATTAGGGTGAACATTATTTCTTAGCGGTCGTCTGTCCAACAAAATACTGTTCAGTTTAACAAAATGGAATTTGATTTGAATAGAAATTGAAAAGTTTAAAGTTCAAAATTGATGCAGTAATTACATCAATTATCTGCATGCGGATTTCAGATCTTTACTTTACTTTTTTGCAACTCAGACAAGAAGGAAACTTTTGTTGTTTTATGTTTTTCGGATCTTTTATAGTAATTGGAAATATCTGCCTTTATGTTCAGGTCTACAAATGAATTTTTGCGATTGTGAGCCAACATCAATTAGAAAAGTAAAGAGAGAGAGAGAGAGAGAGAGAGAGAGAGAGAGAGTGAGAGAGAGAGATAGACCGAGGGAGAGAGAGAGAGAGTCAAATGTCGATTCCATTTCAAAATGTAGCCAAATAATCATTTATGGATTTTGGACACTTAGTTAAAATTAAGTTTAGTATTAGATGATGGTGAGCGAAGGAAGAAAATTAGGATCAAAAATCGAAAAGATAATAAAATATAATTAAAATATATTTAAAAAAGTTTACGTCGTAATAGGATATCGTCAGGAACACATTTGTTTAGTATTTGTAATTATCCACACACACACACACACAAGGAATGGGATGCATTTTGGATTTTTGTAAAAGTAATTATTATTTTGGCACACCATTTATTATATATATTTATATATAAGTGAATGCATACATACATGTGCACGTATTGATATATTCAACTAATCTTAATAACCTTATGTTTTCGATAAATTTAAATGCTTTTTATTGTTGTCGTTAAATTTAATATAAACAAATAATAAAACTTATGACAGTCGCAAATCAATTTTATTTAATTGCTAAAGAATTGCTAAAAAGACCGGCTTGACCGGCAAAACAAATGAAAATAACATATATAAAAACCGATCTCACAATCTTTATCTTTTGAGAAAGTGATCGTAAAATTGCTGAACTTTACTTGTTTAGCATTTTCGTATATTCCGATTTCCGTGCGTTAGCATTTTCCTTTGGACTCCCCCCGAACGCAACGGGGAAACTAAGTCATATATTTGATTACTGTGCACTTGCATGTGTGCGAACGAACTCTGATGGTATATGTATCGAATTCTCGTTTCCGAGTTGTTCCAATGACGGACATCGCTAAATGATATTAAAATTTGATACCGTTAAATATTTATATATATATATATATATTGTGTAGTCTCTTTCTGGGTATTACTAACGCATGCTTGAGGCTTCAAGGTTTTGCTCATCTTTCTGTCGTTGGTGGAAAAACGATAAATTTGAAAAAATTTTAAGTGCTCGGGTGGTTAAAATATACTAAAGGGGGAAACTCTTTGCCATTGTTCTG
This sequence comes from Glossina austeni, assembly GCA_000688735.1. Taxonomy (NCBI): domain Eukaryota; kingdom Metazoa; phylum Arthropoda; class Insecta; order Diptera; family Glossinidae; genus Glossina; species Glossina austeni. The sequence continues at coordinate 192,907 of KK502402.1, forward strand.
CAGGACCGAAAATGGGTTCATTTACGTAAAAAAATAATTGTCACACTACGCTACGCGCGGTAAATGGAAACAAAAAAAAAAAATAAAAAATTTGTCGGTAAAGCCAAACATATTTGATTTGTATGTGTTGCAAAAATTTTATTTGAGAGCTGTTGGCCTCCAATGGAATAACTTCTCACAAAACAACTGTTGGCAGGGTGTCGAAGTTTAAAAAAAGATCACCTGCTTTAACACTACAACTGCCGATGTTTGATGCAGGCATCTCTTGTATAACACGGAATTTGTCAGACACGATTTCAATACACTATCGTGCAAAAATTGCGAATTTTATAACACGATTCGAATATGCGTTGTTTTTTAATTGATTTTTCCTTTATATTCATTTTATCGTTAACGAGACGAACTTCAACCCGCTTTAAGGGAAAATTTGATAATTTAATAATTTTTGAACAAAATTAATTTTGCGATCGTCATTATTATCTTTCGAATATATTTTTAAATTTTATCTTTTACATCGCAATCTTCAATTTGATTTATTTTTTTTTTTTAGAAAAATTTGAAGTAAACTTACTTTTTGATTTATATGTAAATTTTGGACGTAATTTAAGCTATCGTCAAATTTTGCATCGTAAGACTTGATCTCGATATAACGCGGTACACATTATCTTGTTTTTTATTATATTTATTTTATTTTATTTATTTATATTTAAGTTTAATTTATGTTATTTTATTTTGTATCTTAGTTTAAATAAATGAATAAAAAAGTTTCGTATACCAGTGTACGGATACAGCGCGATACAAATTAACCGAGTTGTGCAAGAGACGCCTGCGTATACTGATTGAGTCAATTTGATTCACTTTTTTTGCATGTCTAGCAAAGATAGGAAGTTTTTATTTGGCGAATGTATTTCTTAACCGATTGAACCGATATAATAGGCAATAAACATAAGCAATCTTATGTTTACAATTCGCGAGGATATTACCGATAATTTTGATGCAGCTAATGGTTAATAGTATAGTAAAACATTATATGCCTTTATGAAGCTCGAAAGTTGAAAAGAGGTAAAGTGAAGTTCTCGGCAGTTCTAGTGTTACTTATACTTATCCATAATTTGCGGAACGTGTAGGTTGACTAAATCAAAAATTTATTCCTTACTATAAATTATACAATAAGATATGAAAAAGAAAACAACAACAACAACAACATTTAATTAATTGAATCATTGAAAAAATAGTTTAAACGCCATAAATAAATATAAAAATAAAATCAATCCAAATGATTTGAAGTACATGAAGAACGCTCGACGCTTAAATAGGTAAATGGACGATGCTATGACAATTGAACGGTTACAAAAACGCATTAAAGCTAACACACAAAATAGATGTAATAAATGAAATAGGAAACCAACTTGGAGCTGGCGTTAAAGTTCTATGGGATGATTTCAAACACACCGGATAGGGTATTTAAAAAGGCAACTTTTAAGTAAATTGTGCAAGTATTTTAATCTAATTTTTAGGCCTTTGAACTTAAAAATGGTAAACTGAGGCCAGCTTTTTTTGTCGTTGTGGTGCCGTCGGCCAGCTCCGGATTTATTGTGGCACTTTTGCGTGATATTTTTTGTTCCAGAGGTGGATGCTGCTGAGAGCGATCGATATGAGGAGGCAGCTGAATGTTGAGAGGATCGCGTAAACGGCGCAAATCATATTCAATTTCAGCAATTTCACGTTTTAAACTATTGTAAGTCGTTACATCGAAATTCTTTTTATTGGCACGTTTGTACATGGTTAAGAGGTATTGTCGTTTGTTAACATCCGGCATATTGTATTCCTAGTTATAAAAAAGTTATAAACGAGAAAATATTGAAGAGATTTAAAATGCCGAAAATAAAGGAAAAACTGAAACTTACGATACGTGTAATGCAGTAGTAGGCATACATGGCCATACCCGTGCCATAGGTTACAAAATAGGTTACCGGTTCCATAATATCCCAAGAGTATTCCCACCAAGTTAGTCGCGCCAAAATTCCAAACTGCACTGACATCAAACCCAATCCCAACCAATTCATTATTGTTGTTTTGCGTTTCGCTTGCTCACTCAGTTCCGTCTTTTCCTTTAAATGAAACAAAGAAAGACATTTCAACCGAACATTACAATTATTTGACGACATTGTCGAATAACCTACGCTTTCTAAAGGAGCTAACTTATACTTTAAGTCTTCTAGTCTTGTTACCAATTCCTGTTCCTTTTGTATATGATATTCGCCTACATTCAGAGCTTCGTACAGCTGTTAAATTAAACAAATGTTTAGTGAAAATATAATTTATTAATATTTGATTTATGCATGTACTTGGCCAACTAGAGCTCGAATTTTCCCCAGGTTATTCAGCTCTTCCAGTATAATTCGTTCTCTCTCAGGTGGTACAACTTTGTATTTCTGGTCATTAATGTATATCCTAGAATTTATCATTGATTTTTTTTGTAATTTCTTTACATTTTTTGGGCACTCGCTTACCAAAACGGCTCATCCAGTAAACTTTCCACGTTACATGACGATGCTATTCGGATACCATTTTTATTAAGTATTGTGGCGCGATCAATACCCCGATCTTCCGTTTTCAACATTTCAATAAAATTTCCGACCGTATGGGTAATTGGTTTCAGTGCAAAGCGACACTTTTCATTTCTACTGGGTAGTGGTATGACGAAATACGGAAAGCCATTAACATATTCGACGGATATATCTCCTAAGAGGGGGTATAAGAAAGAAATAAAAATTTTTTTATAATCAATCAACTGAACGCTAAGCAATGTTTACAAGCCTGCAAGCCTGTTTGTACGGTTCGAATAATTAATTCCTCTTAAAAAGAGCTCACATTTTTTTTTTTCATTTTTTTGCGCTGAAAATGCAAAACATAACATATTTACAATAGTTTGGATTGTGAATAAAACGTTTGTTGTCGTCGACCATTTCAATGATTCCAATCAGTAAAAACATAACATTTATTTATCTATCAAACATATAAAAATATAAAAACGATCTAACACTCGTAATATTTCTACTCCGAGGCAAGCGCTTACACGATTGTCTCTAAGCAAGAAAAAAACAGTTCGTACTTTCTTTTGCGTCTCTAAAAGGTTTTAAATGCACGTCCAGTATATGGAACGGCAGAAATACCCATCCAGACCTCCAAAAATGTGTCATCGGTATATGTCGATATATCGGTATATACTCGGTATCCTCTCATTTGAGAGGTCTTATCTTAGTATAATTTGTATTAAAGGCCAGTTAGATTTTGTTCTGAGAGAATCCGCTCTTTCGTCTAAAACAAAAACATATTGTATGAGGCGAGAGAGTTTAAACGAGGCGGTACATGCCAACGAGATGAGCATCAAAACAGTAGAACAATTCATAAATTCATGCCTGCTATTGTTGTGGTCAAAATTAAAAGCTGCCTTACGCCGTACGGTATATTAGGTTATTTTCTCCTTGCAAATGTGAAAAAATACTTCGGTGCTGAAAGATTTCCATCTGGGCAAAGATGCTATACCCTCTTGATAGCTATTTTTAAGAGCTCAACAGTTGGTTGAACTGGTTATTGAAACTATCGAGTATCGCGAAGACAAGGATATTCAGGCGAAAGAAGGCTATGTTGTGAGAAAAAGAAATACGTTTTTCTAAATTTTTACACTTTAAAATTCGGAACTCGACGTTAGTTAGTTTCCGTTTCAATGTATTATTCGCTTTAACCGCTTTATCTGCGGACCCGCATCCACTCGCAATATTAATCGATTTTCTCGAATTTACTTTCATATGATCGATCCAAGCCAAGTGAAAGGCATTACACAACCATTACTATGCACTCGAAAAACTTTATAATACATAGTACATATGTATATGCAAATTGACTTATTGTGTAATACTACCGCATATATATGTACTCATAAATTGTAGAGATAACCTATAAATTATTCAAGCTATTGAAGAATTAATACTCTCGCTGGTATTACGGCTGAGTTGAATTTATCAATAAACGTATGAGAAGATTATAGTCGAGCCAGGCCGCCCATTACATATCCTAAATCGCTTCGTGTAATACAAAAATTAGATATTATTTATATATAAAGGCGTAGATTTCATGAAAACCCTTGTATTGGGAAATGCCTTAAAAGATCAACTGACGTGATGCAAACTTAGCCAACGTAATTTACTTATCAAAGAATTTAAAATTTTTCAGTTTTTCTATCCCAAGTTAGACTTCGTCAGCCTATAAGGGTTGGCTTTTCACGAGAGTGCCTACATGCATGATGGGGCATGAAAAATAAACCTATGTGATCCAAATTCCCCACACGATTAATTTTTATCTATAAATTTTCATCATAAGATATTAAAAATAAAATTTTTTTTTAACATAAAAGGTTTTATATTTCATGAGAATCCTTATAGGTGATGCTATTCAAAAAGTACATCCACTTGATTCAAATTTCATGTATTTAAGTTTCATAGCAAATTACTCTTCTGAACCAACTTTGATCATAAAATATATGGAAGTGGAGTTTTTTTTGCCAAACAAAGGCTTACTTTTCATTGGAATCCTTATATGGGATGGGATTCAAAAAATAGATTTATATCAGAGATTACTCTTGTGGAACAATTTTCCCCATGATATTGCAATTGGTAATTAGACCTTTTTGCCATACTAGGATTCATTTTTCTTAGGAATGGTTATATGGGAGCAAGTTGCAGAGATTTCCCCATTCGATCCAAATTTTTCACAACAATTTGCGGTTTTGTCGCGGAACATCGCAATTCATTTTCATATAACGACAGACAGACAGGCATGCTTTCATTGATTCAGAAAATGATTTTCAATCGATCGAAGTTGTTGTTTTTTGGTATTATTACGTAGATTCGCACAAACTTAATGCACCTTGTGCCAAAAGTGATAAAATAAACCAGAGTCAACCAGAGTGAAGTAAGTATACTTTCAATATCGTAAGAGAGAGTAGAGGCGAGTATTTGTTATGTGTGAAATTTCAGCTTTCTATCTCAAATCATATTGATTCCAGAAAGTCAGAAATAGTCGGACGGATAGACGAAATTAATCAGACCGCTTTCAAATCACAATTCATGAGGCCAATGTGATAGCAAGTTTATTATGGTTTCTTTTTTGGAATGGTGACGATGGACGTGACGCATCATTAGTTGGAATAGTTTGTAAATAAAAGCTTAAAAATATTGTAATGCCATTAGATTAAATCATTTTATTGTGATTTTAAAATTTTATGCTCTAACTTAGACGATTGCTTCTTAAGTGCTGAAGTGTTCGATTTTAGGCGTTCAGATTCTGTCTTGCAGAGACACACACACACAACTGTACATATGAAGTTTTCAAGGAAAGAGTATTTCCTTAGTAAACATTAATTTTCGTGTCATTTTTAATTATTTTGATAAGAGAATATTTTCGAAGAAGACAAACATTGTTTATTTTTTGAGTTTTTGTAGAAAAGTGAAAAAAAAAAAAAAAAAAAAAAAAAAAAACATCAATAATTGATCTGACGATAGGTAGCATTCGACGATCGTGTGTTTTTGATGCGTAAAACAATTGTAATAAAATTTTTTTCTTTTTGAATTGTAAACACCGATAGACGGCGTTAACAATTTTCTTTAAGCGCAATTCGCATGAAGGCCAAGTGCAGCAACAAATAAAATGAATGATGGCTGGGCTCTAGATGGAAAGAACTATCTCATCGCTTTACTAACTCTTTGACTGACTGAGTAACTGACTGACTAACTGACTGATTAACTGTTTGTTATTGTTATTGTATGTAAGTATAACTATTTTTTTTTTACTTTTCTTTAATGTGGGAATGTGGGTAAGTAGTTGATGTTGGTGCCAGCGATGCGATGCGATGCTTTTATGGGTGTTTATTCATCTGCGCATGTCTGTTATTGTACTTGTTGCTGTTTTGGTTAATTATTATTTTCATGCATTTTGATTTTTTGGGATTTCGAACATTTTCAATGTTTCAGTTGCCGTTTTTTTTTTTCATTTTTTCTATTGCCTTCATTTCTTTTTCTCCAGCAATTTTCAGTTTGCGTCGCTGATTGCAAATGTGAAAAGTATTAGAAAAAAAAAACCAGTCAAGTTTTAGATTTTCGCGTTTACAGACGTTTTCAACTTGTTGCGCCTCCAAGTGTTCTCGCAAACACATCGCAATTGTCCAAAACAATTTAGAAAAAAGAAAGTGGGCGTATTTTAAAAAATGTGCGTGCGATAATCAAAAAGTACTTGAAAATATACAAACACATTTAAATAGCATAAGCAAAACTTAACCGCTCAAAATTATGCATGCAAATATTTTCCTCTACAATCCTCTACATTCATCAGGATTTTCTTAAAAAAAAAAATAAATAAAAAATAACATAAATGAAAAACAACAAATTTCTCATCTGAAAGCTTTTACATCTGATATATTGATCTGATTATTGCATGATGTATGGGGAGAGAGAGAGTAGAAAGCAACATTTGCACGGTTGCGAATTGATTCCTGAGTGAATTGCTAAGCTTGCGCTGTACTAAAATCCATATGTAAATCACACTAACATAGATGCTTATCCAGTCACTTATATACGTATATATATATATATATATATATATATATATATTCATATGCGTACTTATTTATTTTGCTCGTCATTCTTGTCTTCATTGCAGTGTGTGTGTGTGTGTGTGTGTGTGTGTGTTTTAGTTTATGTATGTGTGCATATGTAAACGCATATACTTTGCATAAATTTCGTTAATAACACATACGAACTTTTCCTGCATGTACATGCAAAGGCAAGCAAGTTCACGCCATCATTTGCCATCAGTTCTTATCAATATATGAATTATTGCCTTTGACGACGACATGTGAACGTTTATGGTAATATGAAAATTCCTACATTCACTGCTCTCTCTGTATATATATATATATATATATATATATATACACTAACATAGTTATCCAAACTGAAGACAATCAATGCAAATAACATTTCAGTGTAGCGATTGTGTAGCGGATTTTGTTCACGCAGGTCGTACAAAATTTCATGAACCTCTGTTGCTTGCTTTGATACAAGCAAAAGCTTGTGCTCCTACTTTGGTAACTAATGTTCTAATGTGTCATTGGCCCATCAATGGTGGCATAGATGGCATTCGGTTACCAGGAAAACCACCGTTGATAGCCAGAGAATTTCGGCATATGTTTACTGATGCTTGCAGTTCATTATGCAGCTTATGGTGGTAATTATCCAGATTGTTGCGTCCATTTCTATAATAACATCTCACATGGCATCCTTCATTCTGCCAACGATTTTTAAGCCATACACCTGTGCATCTTCTTCTTACTTCTTTTTTGTTTTTTGCTTTAGTGAAATCAAGCTCATTTAATTCAATGGATGCTTTATGATAAATGTGATGAATGCCCGACATATGATCGATCGATGTTTAAATGGTTTCAAAAAAAAAAAAAAAAAAAAAAAAAAAAAAAAAATAAACATGATTTCATATTATAATTAATGATGGATGATGGATAAGCGAGCGGTTTTTTAATTAAGTACATGTTTCGAAGAAATAAAAATCAACAAAAAAAACAAAATTAAAATCGAAAGAAGACGCTGCTTGCAGTGCTGTAGGACGCATCATTTTCTTCTTCTTTTTTACCCTTTTCATACTCTACACCCACTCGTAGTACAAGGATGTACTAAGTTTGTGTGGAGGTAAGGCCCACCTAGAAGAATTTGAGATGGACCCAGCTTGTAAGTCCGCCTATCGCTCTACCCGTCTTGTTTTCTTGCCTTCAATCTATCAGCCGCAGAATGTTGAGATAGTTTGATGAAATTTGGTACACTGACGTGTTATAACGATCCAACCAGAATTATTTGGAGAATCTATCTAAGCTTTTCTGTCCGTTGGTAAATCTCGTTTTCTCGTTTTCAACTTACCGCAAGGCCGCAAGTTTTTGAGATATTTTGATGAGATTTGGTTTTGGAATTTGGTGAAACGTGTTTTGGTCCAAGGATGGACGCTAGCGAAGATGGTTCGAACCACTTTCTATATATATATTGTCCACTATTTTAAAAGATCGTTATATGAACAACTATAGGGCGGTGGCTAAACTCTTCTTTTCACTTGCTTTTTATTTATTTTATTTATTTTTTGACAAAAATGCTTTCGTAGTTGAATCCAATTTTGATAAGAGTTTCGAGACGAGTTTACTTTCGGAAAGTAAGGCGATATAAAATTTAAACAAAATATGTTTATTTTGTTTGTCAAGAGATTATGCTTTCTTATTGGAAACCCAAGCAAACAAAAAAACAAAAAAAACAAAATAAATAAATAAATAAATAAAAAAGAAAAGAAAAGAACTTATCCCCGGCTTGTGATAAAATTTGCTTTTTAATACCCATCACAATCTTGAGTGCGCGAGAGCAGAGAGAGAGAGCAGAAGAGTGAAGCGTCATGTGATCAATATGCAAATCGCATACGCATAGCGCATACATTTCAAATGCTATTTTTGCAAGCAAACAGCAGCATTCGCAGAGTAATTCCGTAAACTGAAATCTATATTTACCGGATTTGATTTTGGATAATTTTTGGATGGCTGACAGACGTGCACATCTCAGTCGATTCTGTTCCTGACCCCGATCAAGAATATACATATAGCTTTTCTATGTAAACATGACATAAATTATTATGTAATTTTTTAAATTGAAGTCTTTCAGTCCGCTTATCACTTTTACAATTCCTACGCACTTAAGCACTTTCACATTTGAATTTCGTTTGCATGCGAGTCTGTACTATTTATTAATTACAATATATATGAACTGCAACTGCCTGCATGCATTATTCGAAACTAAAAAAGTAATCGATTGGTTCGAGTACATCGAGAAACATTGAACTGAGCAGCTATCACATTCAAGCCTTTTGTTAATTGTGGAGAGAATTGTGGCCCTTTGCTTGTGTTGTGGCCTTAATTAAAATGATGTATTGTTTAATAATGATTTCAGAAAGAACAAAAACAACTAATTAATAAGCGAAATGCTGTACACAATACTAGACGATATGCTGGAAATGCTTTGCCTTTGCTTTGCTGCTCTTTCTCGAATATATAAATTTTTAATTTGTTTTAATGACTGACTGACTTTTATATGGAATGGAATGGAGGGGTATATAGCAGATTTTTCCTGTTGCTTATAACAATCAACGAACTTATAAGGTATATAAGGTATAAGGCTTTCATTCATTCGTCTCTTCCTTTATCGCTTGTGTTTCGATCGATCGAAGCGGCACAGTGGTATATAGATTAAATCTGAAAACGGACTTCCTATAAGTCTGATCTGAAAAAAATGAAAATTGATTGATCTGATATATCTAAAAATATATCTATCGATAACATATAGACATAATGAAACATGTTGGTACCCAAAATTTCAGGTATATATATATATCTTAGGGCCCGCTAAAGCATCAATATACAAATGTATAAATGGTCCCGAGTGGTGATTTGCATGAAATCTTTCTTACTTTTTCGCTTTAATCGCTTTAATCGCTTTAATCTTCAATTGCAGATAGATTTTGTTTTACTCAATCGAACAGAAGTGAACAGTTCTTATCTGCTGTAAGCTTTCGCTGGCATTTGTTACTGATTAAAGTGAAATTTAACCAATTAAAAATGAAAGCAAGGCATAAAATACAACTGTTCTCTTTATTATGTGTATGCGCTTGAAAGGAATTTTCCAGCAAAGCATTCAATATTTGCCTGAATGAATCATATATATATATATATATATATTTATATTAGATTTTGTTGTGTTGAACAGCACTCAGAGGCATTTTATGTTTAATTTTATTGTATTTTCAATTCTCCTTTCATTCGCACTTGCAACACTCAGCTCAACTCAGTTGCATTTTACCTACAGTTCCTTATTCTGTTCTTTTCCGCTTTGCTATGCTTCAATTGAGGTGAAGACTTGAGGTAGCCTGATAAGATATTCGAAAAATAAACTTGCACCCACTTGCTAGATATTTGTCAGACGTATGAACAACAATTTGTGTATAAAACTGCCGCCTTGAGGGGGCAAAAGAATTTTCAATAGCAACACGAAATGCATCATCTGCACATGACATGACATGCATATGTGTGTAGCATAGACATATGCATGCATGCATGCATGCTTACTATAAAAAGATAATTCAAGTGATGGTTAGGTCGAGTTTTTTTTTTTTTTTTTTTTTTTTTGTGCAATTCTCTTCACTGTTTAAAGAATGAAAGCTGGGCAACAATCATTCATTCGTTGTTCATCTATTTGAATAACGCGTGCTTTGCAGTTAAGTAGCTTAAGTTTAGCTACTTCATAACACTACTTCCCTTTCCACTTTCTTTGATGTATACTCAAATGCATATAAATAAACGTATAAAAAATGCATATTGTTACGCACTGAACGACTGAACGACTGAACGACTGAACGACTGAACGACTTAAGTGCTGTAATAAGTTCTCTTGGTATGGCAAAATGTAAATTCAAATGTAAAACAACTTAAAAGACTTTAAATAATACTTTAAAGCATTGGGCCTGGGCGTTTATAGTACCAATCTATGCCTATTTGACGTCAACGTCACTTTGGGTCTTTAACAAACAAAGTGATGAATACGTTTTTGAAACTGCGTATTGAACGTGGCACTAACCATTAATTGTTTATTTTTTATTTTCAAAATTAACTCAATTTGTTGGTAAAAGTTTAAACTGCACCTTAATCGCCGGCTCTACAAGTCTGTCTCTCTTTCTGCCTCTCTCTCTCTCTCTCTCTCTCTCTCTCTCTGTCTCTCTAGCTACAGGTTGTATTACTGCATGTTTACGCTTACATAGCACATTATATTTGCTGTGTATATTTTTGATTCTTTCATTTTTGATTTCACACTTGATTTGAGGAAATGCCACCCAAATTGTCAGGCCTAAGTTGGCTATAAGTTTTCTGTTTCGTATAAATTTTATCTTCAACATTTCTAAAACTATTTGTAAACATTTCAAAACAGTCGATGGATCGATGGATGATGGAATTTTGCGGTTATTTCTGATATAATTTCTCAAAATCTTCGATCAAACTCTTGATTTTTTTAAGTATATTCAATATATATATATATATAGGATTCGTTACTATGGGATATGTTTCCCTCTATTCGGAAATAAACGAATAAGAAAATTATTGTATGCGCTTTGAGCCGAAACTCTGATACTCACCGTCTCGGGTCACTGCATAACAATTGCTAGGTACAAATTTGACCTTTTTACGATTAACATCCAGAGTACTTGTCATGAAGGTAAAAAGAATTGCATTTGTTTTGGGAATATAAATTAGTTCGGTCCGTTTTTTTTTTGGGGTCAAAACTGTATTTATTTCAGAACAAAATGAATGAGCATATTAATCAAAGTACTGTCCAACGCTGAGTACTATTTAAGAAACTTTCATATTGAATCTTGTCTTTTGAGACCCATATTTGTGGATTGTCGTAAGTATCGAAGCACCCTTCGAACAAATAATAACCGATCTGCTGTAAGTAGGAGGTGGTAGTGTCTGCTGATAACAGCGGGGGCGGTAAGATATTCCAGATAAAAGCTACAAACATTTCCTGAGCGAGTTTCGCTATATGGCGAGCGACTAATCTCTTCTTCACACTGAACACTCAAGACATTCTAACATGTTATGCTCATTTTTTGGGAGTCTTCCGTAGTGCTGTTTGCATTTCGTTTGAAAAGACCATAATACGGCACGCCTAACTTGAACTGACTTATGGTCATCGATTACCTACAAACTTTCAGTCATCTATCTTAACTTTTGCGACTTTGGGCTTTAAGAAACACGAAAGGACAGACGGATCTATTTTTTTATATCTATTTATACGAAAGGCCGACCAGTGGGTTAGAATGAATCCTTTAAGGGTTCGTACATTTGTTGAAGGAGTTAAAATTTAAATTTTCATATCATAACAGTTCTCGGAAATATATGATTTTTTGTTGTGGTACTTCCATGGTCATATCATTAGTGTACCTTAATTCTAAACCAATTGATTTGAAAATTTTAACTTCAGGTTCATAATAATATACACTCTAATAAAATAAGTAGAAATTTTTGAAAATATCCACATTTAGAACCAAAGATAAGCACTATAGTGGGCCACGACTTACGATTACTCTGCACTATCCTACAGTTGTTCATATATAACGACTTTTCGAGATAAGGCATTATATGGAATGTGGTCCTATCCAAATCACCTCCGATGGTGTCCATCCTCGGATCAAAACACGTTTCAACAAATTCCACAAATTGAATATAAGAAACCGAGACTTACAGACAGACAGGAAACTTAGATCGTTTCAGGAAATCTTGCTGGACCGATTGGTAAAATAAAAGATGGATGTATCTTAAGTCCTTCTGGGCACATTCAAAACCAAAGATAAGCACTATAGTGGGCCACGACTTACGATTACTCTGCACTATCCTACAGTTGTTCATATATAACGACTTTTCGAGATAAGGCATTATATGGAATGTGGTCCTATCCAAATCACCTCCGATGGTGTCCATCCTCGGATCAAAACACGTTTCAACAAATTCCACAAATTGAATATAAGAAACCGAGACTTACAGACAGACAGAAAACTTAGATCGTTTCAGGAAATCTTGCTGGACCGATCGGTAAAGTAAAAGATGGATGTATCTTAGGTCCTTCTTAGGTCCGTTGCCTACATCCGTACGTACTTAATGCACCCTTGTACAGTGTTGGTGCAGCGTTTAAAAAATGACGCCAGTTTAGTAAAATATTTCCGATTTTCAAAAAACATGTCTGTCGAAATTCGAGTATTTCGATAAGTTATTGATACGATGATTCGGTTGAAAAACCGGTAGAAAAATAGATTCGATTGAAAAGGTTTAAGTCGTGGTAAGTTTTAAACAGCTTTAAATAGTAGCTTCGCTCGCAAGCCCTTATTTATTGGACACTTAACGAACTCGACCCCGTCATAAGAGCTTTTCGACATTATTATTATTTATTCAAAAGATCAGTTAATATATAATAATAAACTTCTTGCAAAGTTGCTTCAGTCCTTAAAGAGAATTATGTTCAAGATGTAAGATTGACTGCGGAAACCAACAACAATAACAAAAATTGCGAACGATGTCTGTCCGAATTTCGTTTCGGCAACTTTTATTGCATTGTATCAAATCCAATACTCCGATGTTTTATTTTTATTTTTATTATTTTTTTTTATTCTGAATTATCGTCAGTACGAAGAACAAAAATTCATTTTCTGATAATGGGACTCACTCACTTAAATTAAAAGTTTAAAAAGTTTGAACAACTAAGCTATGACGTGTTTGTTCATTTTACAAGTGAAGAAAGCGAAGCAGAAGAGAAAGACCATAAACAACGCATTTGTAAGGAATTATTAACGCAAGCGAGAAAGCATTCAGGCACCCGCTCACATGTTCTTATGTTGCTCTTGTTCCTGTTCTTTTTTTTTTTTTTTTTTTTTTTTTTTTTTTGCTATTTCACCCATGTGGGTTAAACAGTCAATTCCATTTGAATTTCCTTTATTCGCGCAATTCTCTTAAAGAAAATTTGAATAGAAAATGCAATTTAGAGATTTTCTGTGAATGTGCGAAAAGCAGGCAAAGTCTCTTTATCACTCGCAGCAACAATTAATTGTACGTCAAGTGATGGAAAGAGAAAGATGGAGGATGTAGAGAGTACTTCATGCATTCATGTATTCATTCATTCCTTTATAGAGCAAATATAAATTTTTTTTTATATTTAAGGTGTTGCCTAATTTCTCTTTCTTAAGCTATGTTATAATATTGGTGTTTGTTAATTTTAGAGTTCAACTTGTGCGCTTATATACGATCGATTGTTTATGCTTTAAGGCTTTAAGGCTTTCGTGCCTTTCAAAAGCAACTTCCACTTGAGAGTATTTACGGTCCTTGTTTGATTGTTTATCGATTTGCCAAAATAGGATCCGGTCAGAGTCATCACAGCCTGTGCTATGGCGGTACATTGGGCAACGAGTATATACGAACTTCACAAACTCGTCGAGATAAACGGTAAGTTCATATCCATGCACATTTCCCTTCTATGCATGTTGTATGCATGCAATTCGTTTGTAAATTCGTTTGTTGTAATTAACTGAAATGATTTAAACTGTGTAAATGTTTTCTTAATATGGTGACAATGAAGCTCTTGCATTGCATTCATTGAAATGCATTGAATTATTATCGATTGTGACTATGGCACACACATCCTTGCTATAGAAAATTTCGTTTGGAAAAGACTTTCGAAGCTCATTGTAGTTTTAATGTTAAATGTCATTGAGGTTAGAAGGTTACTCGACCATGATTTGTCATATTTTATAACTTTCGATTAGTTACGGTCGTTACGATGCAAGATTAAGGAAACATGACCAAACGACACAAGGCAGAATGTGTTCGATATTCGCGTGAACGTTGAAAAATTTCTTACTAAATACTTTAGTTAACCCGTTTTATTTATATTTATGGAACAATCGAAAATGGAGCACCGTTTAAAGCGTTAAGCTACAAATAACATTTTAAATGTTGCTTCCTTGTGTTTCCTTTCTATTACAGTTTCAATCGATTGAAGTCGTTATTCATGGAGTTGTAAAATGTGAGCATTGAGAATAGGAAAAGGGTCATCCATCTCCAGCAAATATCTCATATGTTTAGTGGTAAAAATGAAAATATGGCTGGCATGGATGCCTTATATCCTTATCTTTCAAGTATCAGTAAGAGTTGTAGTGATAGTGATTTCTGCTACAAAAGTCCGTGGAAATATTGAATTTATAGAATAGTGCGTAATAGATAAAACAATTTGATCCATAGCAATAGCAAAGAAATTGGAAAACAGTAAATTTAAATTAAAATAGCTGGCTGGCTAAGGTCTGGCTGGCCACTCACTTAAATACCTTACTTTACTTCACCTAATAAAATTCTTCATTTGTGATCTTCGTCACAAAACATAACTAATTTTATTTTGTTGCCATAAAAAGATATGCTTTTAGCAGTAGGAATCTTATAAGACGAAGATGAAGTCCGAATAAGAGACAAATCGAGTTCAACATTATCACATTAAATCACTATGTCATTTGACAAATGATTGTTTTATACGAATTTTTTAGTCTTTGCCATAGGAAGCGTTATTTTTGACAAAGGCATTTATGTGAAAGGGACTTTAAAACATGGTCCCACCCGACCTAAACTTTATTTAGTACGCCAAAATGGCATTTTCTGCAGATTTTTCTCGAGAAATATTAAAAAAACTCAACATTTTTTCATATGACGGCATTTAAAAGTATGCGGGAAGATAAACGGAATTATAAAAATGGTCTAATTTACCACCCATTACCATTTTTAATAGCATTGCCCCTTGGGACAACGAAATCTCGAAATGTGCGATGCATAGGATGGGCATTAAAATTCACGAATTCAAGATATAGGATGGACAGACATATTGCTATTGTAAAGCTCCTTGCACAAGTCATCTACTAAATAAAATTCGTGGTGTTTTTTTGTCAAAATATTTGCTGATAAAATACATCACTCAATAAGTGCGCCGGATGTCATGGATATATAAGATAGTTGCTGACGTATCCACTTGTAAATTATTGATTAGAATGTCATGAACGTGTTTGACACGTTTCGTTTGAAATTTGATACTATTCATAAGCCATATGCAATCGTCAATAGTGACGACATCTATATATCGGCCTGGGAATTGAGTGAGTGAGTGATGTGTTATATGCGATTTGATTTGTTAGCTATTTTGTTTAAAGCAGATTTAGATATTCAACTTTTTCAGATATGATTATGTCTATGATATTTTTATGTCTTTATGCTGAAATTTGTACTAAAATACGAGTATTTGTGCGAGGACTCTTTGAAAATATTTTTAAATATAATTAAAAATAACTGAAATGAGCAAATTATCAAAATTTACTTAGCAAATTTATTGCAAGATAATCTTGACTGATACCAAAACATTACATTAATTAAAATGAATCCGTCTTGGTCATAATCATTGTAACCATTCAAACTGAGAAAGATTTCCAAATTTTATTTTCTCATATTATCGTTTGTCAAGCGAATGACAGCACAAAAATCTCTGGACTCGCAAAGGTACAACAAATTGAGAGGAGTAGTGATTTTTACTCAAGCAATCCTTCGCTTTACAATCGAAGAATTTGGGAGAAGGAAGAAATGAGTAGTGAGAATAACTATACTATAACAATAATAGACGAAACACTTTAAACTTTCAATCTATTCGCATTTATGCAACGATAGTGGACATTACTCACCGTGACGGTCAATCAGTAAATGATAAGTTTGCGTGGAGAGACTAAACGGTTCTATTAATAATTTATTTAATTACAATCAATCAATTGTCTTCATCTTCAACATGTCGTTTTAGACGATTCCGTCTATACACCTTCTTTGAATGACAAGTCGATATATTCGACATTCTGCGGCAACTGACCAGGAAGCTACCATGCGGAAGCTGAATTTTGGATTTATAGTATGATCTATAGTAGATGTGAGTCTATTCGTGCGACGGTGCATTAGATGAAGTATTGTTCTCTTTTCTGTATAAGTGTTGTGGTATAAAGGGATTCCAAACGAGCTGAGCAGAACCAGCAATTTTGTGAAGTACAGAGAAGTAGTAGTTGCTGAGAGCTTATAGCGGACCATGTCACTTCTTTTCTTTCGATGCATATATTTTTGTGGGAAGCGATAGTTACGATGCTTATGCAAAATTACATTGGCAGGAGATTTAAAAGCAAGAATCACTACAATTGTGTACAGTAATGCGAAAGTCTTCATAGTATAAAGTACAGCACAGTACAGCGAAGATCAATGTGCCCATTCACTAAGTCACATGAGGCGATGGAGCCTTTTGCACTGGATTGTTTGAGAAAGGCCGGGTCAAAGAGTGCCTAGGCACTCGTGTTAGACACGACTTTCGGGAGCTGAGGTAAACTAAAAACGCGAGTACTATAAATAATCAGGCGCAGATGGACCTCGTACAATCCTCAGAGTGAGATTTTAAAGTAAATCATGTGCTTAAGGTATAGTGGGGTCGCCAACTTATTGGGGTTCATTACATTTACTGAGAGTCCCCGGTCAACGTTTAAACAGCCCGTCGAGTCAAGAAATTCTTTCATTCCGAAGCATATTTATTTAAAATCGAGCATTACTGACTCTTATTATCAGACGAGCACTTGGGCACCTCTGCTTTACAGCAGCAGGATGTAGCAGGGGGTTGATTCAAAGTTTGGTGCAAATATTCCATAGAGCCTTTTTTGAAATCCAAGACGAACTTCATCTCAATTAGCAAATTAACATGCTCGCCTTTATTACGCCTTTCTATGCTTTAAGTGTGTGTCGGTTAAAAATGAAAATTCCCCTTTAGGCCTATCGCACTATTTTATTTGTTTTTTTATACGATCGTCATCATCCGCTATTTTGTATGTGATTTTGAGTGTGTAAAGTATTAAGTTATCTTCATTCATTTTTTGCCGCTTTTCGTCCAATTAATGGATGAAAAACGTATTTCACGTATTTACTTACATATGAAATGGAAGCTTTATGTTCGTGTTCTGAGTGATTGCATTTAAATTTGACTCTTTATTTCATTTCATTTCATTTGCTGTGTGTGCTAATACGAACTTGGGGGCAATTCGTTTCGTTACGTCTTTTCATGTATATATATTTTTACATATGCAGGATGTGTATGTGTATGTGTGTGTATGACCAAGTTGCAAAAATTTTTATGCACACATAGACATTTTTTCCCGTTTATTTTTTGCATTTGTTGTATGTGGGCTTAATTTTTTTTTTTTTTTTTTTTTGTGTAATTTCTGTTTAAATACATAAACACACAAACATACGCGCAAATGCACACGCATCCTCATCGACACATGCATAGTTATTTACTTAAAATTATAGTATTTTTTATATTTGTTTTTTATTTTATTATTGCAATACTATGGTGGATTATATTGTTTGTTTATATTTGTCTGTTTGTTTTTTATGTTGAACATTTCTTTTTTTTTTTTTTTTTACAAATTTTTTGTTGTTTTGTTATTTCAAGCTCTCACCACGAATGTTTGTTTATTTGCTTTAATAAAACTGTAGAGTAAAGTGAAACGTTAGTTGGTTGGGTTTGCTGTTGTTAAACAAGTTCCTTCCGTTACGAGTGTTGGTGGTATGTTGTTGTATTTTTTTTTTTTATAGGTGACAAACGGAAACGGAAGCGTGCTATCAGCCAGTAAGTATCATTCGCATTTCCCTTTTAAACTATATATATATGTGTGCGTGTAAGTGTGCGCATATGCATTTATAAAAGTAAACACTTAACGTCTATGCCAAAGCATTAGCAAAGCGCATTTACACGCGTACCAACAAATGCCTGCGATTTTGAATAATGGACGATGAATGCAATCAACGACTTGAAAAGGAAAGGAATTGCAACAAATTTTCCATAATATAAAATTCTTTTCAATTTTTTATTTAACAATTTAGCTACATTTTCAATTCATATACGTATGTACGTCGACGCGTATGCAGGCAAATAGATATTTGCGTTTGGCTCCCTTTTTTATTTTATATTAAATGCACACAAATGCACAAACGCAAAAAGATTGTTAACTGCATAGGAAGGCTATGGCTTATGTCGATGATTGTATTTTATCGAATGTTTTGAATATTTTAAAATAGCTTTTGCTAACTAAATAAATGAAGAGACTGTTTTTGTTTACCATTCTGCTAACTAACTATTGCATATATAATATTGGATTAAATTATCATAGTTAGTGTACTTAGTGTAACGATGTTAGCATACATTCAGGCGAAAAGTAAAAGTTCGACCGCTGTAGACATAATATATTCAATGCATACTAAATAATGTATGCGGTAAACAGCCTGAAGTAGAATTTAAATAACTTTTCTTTTCCCTCTGATCCGTGCCGTTATTAAACTAAGTCAATATCAGATTCATTTGAAAACAAAAACAAATTTAAGCATTATAATCGGCTCCCTATCAAACACTCTACAACACTTTATCTATTATAATTATTCATCAGCCTTCGTTATAAAATATCGAATAGCATACCTTATGCGATCCAAAGGCTTACTTTTCATGAGAAGTTGTCTACATAGAATTACTCACTAATTTATTCCAATTTTTATCTGCAAGTAGTAAATATTACATCTGATAATCATACCAAGAGTTATACTTTGCAGGAAAGCTTGCATGGCACGAGATCGTAGATATTTCAAATCTCGTACACAGATGTACTTAGCAAGGGCTTTTAGACCGACAATGTTCTTTAAAGAGATAATGCGGAAAACATGAAATAATTAATAGAAATCATCACATAAAATCACATAAATAGTGCAAGGGGCAAGGGGTAAGAGGTAAGAAAATTAAATTCTGCTATTGTTCATAACTGCTGTTTTAATTAAATTAAAAGGCTGGGTCGGTCCAGCCTTTTTTTTTTTTTTGCATGTTTATACAGACATTGTAGTGACAGCTCTTAGAACAATTATTTATTTATTGTCTATATATTTTGTAAATAAATGACCGACTTGCCTGATAACTTAGATCATATACTTGACTGCGTTGAAAAACTCTACCGCGCTTGAGATTTCAATCCGTGATCATTGAGTTGTTAGTCACGCACCTTTGCCCGCTCAACTACTCATACGAGTTCACCCTTAGAATATATATTGAAATTTTGAATGTTGTATATGCTGTGTGAGCAGAAACTCTACTTTTTTGTTGCATTTCAAAGGTAAGTTTATGTTGTGCTGGCTACGCGTATCCTCCTTACCCATAAAAACTTTAAATGTTTTTAACAGGTATGAAGATGAAATTTTAATTTTTGCAGCCATTACGGACAGATGGACGGATAGATCAACATCGATTTAGATTTGAAGTCGTGGTACCAATCCAAAACATGTATATTTTATAAAATCTCTGACGTTTTTTTTTCTATTTTTTTAATTTAAATATGATTGTATGCCAGGGGTAGTGAGCGGAAGAAGTTGAGTGAGCATGGGATTCATTGTGAGATGTCGCATCTTCCCTCGCAACGCGATAGGATTACTTTTTTTTATTTGGTTTTTTTCTTTATGAGTCCTACCTTTGGCGGTAGGAAGTGGTCTTCAGAGGTATCTTGGCGGATACCCTCAGAAATCAGGTTTTAAGAGGAGAAGGGGACCGCATATGCCATGTATATGCATATTCTTATAATTTTGTTATTTAGGATGTTGTAAAATTCAATTCCTCATGGGACCGAACAGTTAAATAATTTATTTTCTATTGCTACGCAAATAAACATCCAGTACCGATGCATGCACAATACCATCAGCATTATAATCAACATTACTAACTTGTAAATGTTTATTACAACAATTACAATTGCGATTAAATCGATATAAACGTTAGTCTCATTAGTTTTCGAAACAAACTCGAATTGATAGGAACTGTCAAACGGTTCAGTGAGTGTTAATTCGACAAAGAAAACAAACCCACCCATCCATCGATACACATACACACACACACATATATATATACAAAGAAAGTAAATGGAAGCAAAATAGATAGAAGATAGGAAATGGAAGGAAGGGGGATATAGCGAGTTTTCTTTTTTCTTTCGTCTTCCAAAGAACACCGGCATATAAAGGAGATTGGATAACGAATAAAGTGTCACGAACAAATGGTTAACTTAAGCGTACAATAAAATTATTTAATCTATATAAGAAGCTTTTTTATTTAGATAAGCCAAACTGTTGAACTGTGTGTGTGCACTAACGATAATATTTCAAACATTTTTGCATTTATATCTGTTGGGCATCTGTGTTATCTGTGCAGAACAAATGGATAGAATTAGTGTTTTCGATAAATAGTTTTATTAATAGTTAGCTTAGCAGTCGAAAGAATAAAAAAACGAACAGAGTAATTAATTAGGATACGAAGTTCTAGGTCTTGAAGTTGTTTTATTATTATTGTTTCACGTTAGGCTCGAACGGATCTCTTTATCTTTTATGAAGACTTGATAAGAATTTGTATGAAAAAAGGCCGTGTATTGGCGTCTTCTAATAAATAACTGTATCTCTTGTCTTTCGAAAACACAAGTTTTTTTTTTATAAGAATGCAAAGATAAATTTTGAATATAATTAACAAACAAAATGTTAACGGAGCTTTATTAACTCGTTAATGTAGTTATGAAACGACTTAAATTAATGTATAGATAAAATACGACGCATCATTTGCATGCAAATTTCTTAAAACTTGAAGAGAACTAATTTATGTGAACTTGTGTGACAGCGCGATTGAAAAGACGAGAGATTACTTGACGATTGTGACTAAATCTAGTATTGGGAAAAAGAAAAACTTTTCAATAAAATATAACTGTAAGTTAAGTTGTCCTTGGAGAATTTCTCTCTTACGAAAATCGTCTTTCTCTTATAACTACTACTCTCTACGAACTACTACCTCTCAAGAAAAGTAGATTCCTTCTTGATATTACTTTCACACTCAAACATCTAATTGAAGTAATCGGCGAACGGGACTTGCTATACGAGATTGATTTTAATATTCGTGTCCGAGTTTCACGAAATTTTATTCTACTAAGCCTAACACAACGCCCCATACACTTTACATTTTTTTGATGTTCTACTAACTTCCAGGTCATAAATATTCGCATACATTGCGACACCACAAAAAGGCGAATTTTTCACAATTTTTTTGGAATGAAAAGAAAAGCAATACAATACCGATCGTTACTTAAAATTTTTGACAAATATTACAAAATGGCAACCCTGGAGACATTTTCGTGAAGTCTATTCAATCTGAGCGACTCCATGGCATAGACCTTAACTCGTTCGTTACCAACCGTCACATAAACGCGACACAACCCAGCCATACACTTTATATCTTAGCTTGAAAGAGGTTTATTTAATTTTTTTTTTTTTTTTTAATTGTCTACATACATATATATAAAATCTATTCCAATTGATTTCATATAATCACAGAAAAATTCTTGGGTTCTAATGAATGTTTCCCCCAGGGGACCCTGGTAGCGAAAAAATTCAATCTGAAAAAAAAAAAAAAATACATAGAAGGGCGGGCGTCCTTCGGCATTCTGATCAGTTATTAATCATAAAAGAAAACGATGTGTATTCTTGTATACACATCTCTCTGATATCGTATCAATTTTGTTGTTCCGAAAGAACAACGATATAAAAACACAGAACAACTGCCCTGTGATTTATGACGGCCTTTTATTACTCCTCACTGGCCTCATATTGCTCCGAATGCAGCTATTAACCTACGTGTCTAAGGGGTGGAGAAACACGCAGGATTTTTTTGAAAGAATTGATTTTTATATGATTGACAAGTATTTGAATCAAAAAATTGCTTTTTTGATCCAAGGAAATATTATTATTTTATTCATTAATTTTTTTTTTTTGTTTAATACTTTTTTTGTTGTTTTTTATTATTTTTCCTGTTAATTATTGTCATTACTATTAGCATATTCTTTATTAGCAAACTAGATATTTTATTAATAAACGTTAAACCCACTCAAAATATTCTTCTTCTTCTTCTTCTTCTTCTTCTTCTTCTTCTTCTGTAATTGAGCATACCAACAACAGACGAGTCACTCTGCTGAATTAAAAAAAAAATGAGAATATTTTAGGCATTTCTCTACAGAATGTAGAGAATAAGAAGAGTAAAGCGTTCGGGAAAACATCTTTGAAGCTTTGAAATGAAAATACCAAGCCCATCAAAATGGCCTGCTATGTTTAAATATTCTTACTTATTTTCTTTGCTCGAACATTTTTTGCCGAATTCATAATCAATTCCAACACTTTCATCGTAAATTTTTAATTGTTTAATAGTAGCTACGAAAGCTTTAAAATCCTTTTCAGTCTCATGTCTGTTCGTCTGATCGCCTGTATAAAGGTAGACTAACTTATTTTTATTTAGAAACGGTTTTAAATGCATATATAAACACTTTCTAAAGACATTAGGTTGGTGTATAAGAAGAGTTTGAAATCCCTGAGTCAAACATTAGGCTGCAATTTCATACCAGGCAAGACCGCCTGGGCAAGAGTGCAAAATGTCAGGTAATGAATATTTTCCACAAAAAGCTTCGAGGCATCTATCTATTAAGCCTACAAAAAAAAGCAGGTAGGGTTACCCTTTCAGTAAAGCAACCAATTCTGTATATTCATTGAAATTTTGAAGAGTTTAGCACCGAAGGGGTTGAAGTACGTTAATAAGACACTATAACTCCCTGCAGTCCTTGTATATTATTTTGCACACAAACATATATTGAAATCAAGTAATTTAAGAGAAATATTAGCCCACGCATCATCTCTGTCTTGTTTTCCTTTCTCCATAGCTCAGGTTATAATAAGCTATATACGTCCTTATGTTTAGTTGCATCTAATATTTTCAACTTAATATCAAATTTTATTACTCAACTGATGAAACAATTCTGTTGTTGAAACTAGAAATAAAAAACAAACAAACAAGAAAATTGTATTCGGTCGTGATCGAATCTTTTATACCCTAAAGAAGACAAAAGAAAGGGAAAAGGACTACATTTTCATGCTCTATAATAAGGAGTGGGCGCAGTTGATTTTTTTTATTTTCAAAATAAAAGTTTTTCTTGCATGTGAGGCGTGTGAGGTTTGTAGGCGTGTCCATTAGAAAGTTGAGGTCTTTTCCAAATTCTTTTGCAAATTTTTGGGCGATATCTTTGTTCCGCAGTTTCGCTAACACAGTTGGACGGACGGACGTGCTTGAATCGAATCAGAATTTGCTGCCGATAAAGGAGATATATACCTTTTGGGGTCTCTGCAGCTTCCTTCTTTGGGTTGCAAGCATTTTGCCAAAATGAATGTACCTCTCGTCCTTCGGTGAAGGCAATAAAACAAAAGAGGAAAAGGCAATTTAAAATATGAAGTCATGTCGATTTCAGCTTGCAATGTATCTCGTGGGGGTCGTCTTCCAGTTTTCTCATTTTTATATCTAATTTGTTAGCAAAATTTTTGAGATATTTTAATGAAACTTAAAACACATGCCATCTTTCATCCCAACGCCGGATCCTATTGAGCTAAACCATTTTTACGATCACTGCCAATACAAACTGTTAGTCTATTTAGTTTTGTTACGGTGGTTATAGTGGAACAAAATGTTTCATTTTCAATACATCTTAACAAAAATCGGGGATAAAAATGGATGGCATGGATGGAATGGAACAATTACTTGGCTGGAAAGATCTAATTTTTTGCATCGTATGAGAGAAGTTATTGCAAGATAGCGGTCTTACATGTAAGTTTATTATGTTTAATGTGGACCATATTGCTCTACACTTTTTAGAGTCCTTATCGGAGAAAGCTTCTCATGATATGTAAATATTTCATGTTGTTATGATATTTCTCAAAGGGCAGTAGTGCTGTAGAGATTTTTTTCCTCGGGCTTACCCAACAATTATGATACGTTTAAGCTAGTTTCAGTATATATATGCTTGCGTTCGAATTTGCTCGAATATCAATTGCAAGCCATTACACCCAACGCATATGTAGGCGAAAATGAATGTAATCGTGATATGCACTCAATTTTTGACATTTTGACGACATCAGATGCCGTAATTATCATTAAAATTTAATTTTATAGTTAACGTGCTAGTCTAAAATAATTCATTAGCACGCTTTCTATTGCTAAGGAGATTCAAAAAGCATACTCTGTCGCATCTTCAGTTGTAGTAACTAACGTTTAAATATATTAATATACGAGCAAGAGAGAATAACTTTTATATTTCTATGCATTATAAAAATAATATTATATACGGAGCAGAATCCTTTCTTCTTTATATAAGTGTTCATATTTTTTTAATGCGATATTTTAAAGGGGTTTTGAATGCGTTGTAGCAGTTAATGTAATGCAGGATAACTCAAGCGTTCGGGAATTTTATGTTTGTGTAGCCTTTCCTCTTTTAAGCTCTTATACTGCACTCCATAGGGTGCAGTTGACTTCTGTTCTACGGCAAACGGAAGAATAGGAATTTTATATAAATACGGCGCCAGAATCTATTCATTTTTTTTCTTTTTTTTGTGTGTGTGTGTACACAAGTATAAAAACTAAACGAGCTAAACAAATTACAATTTTTTTTTTTTTTTTTTTTTTGAAAACATTTTACGCTCTAACGCATATGGACATGAACGAAATCTACAAAATGTTTACTAAAGTTGTGGTACCAAAGATTAGTTAGTATAAAATGTGCTTCTGTTACTCATAAGGATATAGGGAAAGGCACGTAAAAAAGTTGAATTATTTAAAGACAGCAATTTTCTCAAGTTAATCGCATTTCATTATATACGAGGTGTGTTCACCAAGTGAGGTTAAGGTGACTTTTCAAACTTTCTGATGTATGTACGTTTATGTGGACACACATGTTCTCACCATAGGTCATTGACATTATCAGCCATTTTGCATTTTTAATTTCTTTTTGACAGATATAAAGATTAGACGCGTTTTTATGCGCCGCGAGATTTTTTGTTATCGAAAAAAATGTATGAATAAATAAATATTTTTCGAGAAAAAAAAAAAGCTCACCTTTTGCGTTTTTTTTTTTGTTTTTTTTAGTACACCTCGTATATGTATATGGGCGCGTCGGAATTTAAAAGCAAAACAAAAAGGATAACAAAAACTTTATGATTTTTTTAATGCTTATTGCAGATGTTAGGTCCGTGGTTTCCAACCTTTGGGGCGCCCCTGCGATACTGTTGCAAGGGGGACAAGTAGCTGTTTCCAAAATATCATTTAACCAAATAGGTGTCAAAAAAATGAATCAACAGTATACGTAAGCAGGAAATGATAATTGACTTGTCTAGTGATAGCACATTAAAGCAGATGTTTCGAGATGAAAATAATATTGTTACGCTGTGACTACGAGTAAAAAAGTATTTTCCTACTTTGACAAAGAAAGCTTTAGAAATTTTATTGCCATTTGTAACATCTTACCTATGTGAAAATGGGTTTTCTACAGTAACAGTTAGTTAAAAACAAAGTATCGATCTCGATTAATGATTGAAAAGGAACTGAGAACCGCGATTTCTTCAATGATACCAGATAGATAAATTAACGGGACGCAACAATTTGTTTTTTGAAGGGGGGCGCATTAATTTTTTTTTTTAAAAAAGGATGGCGCCGGTACAAAAGGTTTGGAAACCACTGTGTTAGGTTATCATAAATCAATGGTTTTTATTAGCAAAGCATTGACTTATGATATCGTTGTTCGTAACCGAGAAGAATAGAAGGAGATCCCTATTAAAAAGTTGATACGAAAAGCATTGTGCCAGCGAAATGAATGCGGTGTGTGTGTGCATTTCTATTTTATTATTATTATTATTATTATTATTATTATTATTATTGTTATTTTTAGGCACATTTAATTATTGAAAGTCGTTTGAAAAACGCGACATTCGGTAAACTTTCGTCATCGTTTGAAGTCGAAGGCCTACCGCCATGTCTTCATAATCAAACAAGTAAATATTTATTCGAAATCTGTTGGTTTTTTTCCCAGACTTTTCGTACAAATTGCATTCTTGCAGAATGTCACTCTTATAGTTAGACGTTAGGCTTCATTTGATTACTTTTATTTAAAGTGATATTTAGCGGGTCTATCTCTGTTGCTCAAAACTGGAGTGAGGTGTCTGCAGCTATTCATCGGAGAGAGAGAGAGAGAGAGAGAGAGAGAGAGGGAGGGAGAGAGAGGGAGAGGGAGAGGGAGGGAGCGTGGGAGAGAGGGAGGGAGGGAGAGAGAGAGAGAGAGAGAGAGAGAGAGAGAGAGGGAGAGGGAGGGAGAGAGAGAGAGAGTTTCTTTTCAATTAGCTTGCTATTAATTCATGAATGCATGAAATCGAACCTCGCAATTACGAATAGTGCTTTTGTCATATTGAAACAGATTAATTAGATGGCTAATAATGTGTGTTTTCCACAATTTTGAAGAAGGCTAGGAGTCTACTAATTGATCTTAAATTGTCCGGGATAAATGGATATCTTGTTTCGATCCGATTCTGGCCATTTTCTAATTCTGAGGAAATTTGAGACTGGTAGTAATTGCATTGGCGAAGTATAAAAATTTTGTCGGTTGCTGCAGACGCGGGTCTTATTGAAAATTAAGAGCTCTAGAACAATGAACTTCGTCACATTTCGAGAAATAGACGGGAACTCGGCCGGTCGGATCAATACGTTGAGCTTGAATTTGCCTTTGTATAAAATAGTTATTAATTTCGCTAATATCGAAGCTAGATAATAAATCTTTATTGTTCCGAATAGAGTCTAAGTAGAATCGTTCACATATGCTTTGAGGTCATATTAGAGAAAAGCTTAGTAGTAGTAGTGCCTAGTAGCTATACGACTAAACGACAGCGTAGTGGTCCTGAGAGTAAATCGAAGAATCGTGTGCATGAAAATTCAAAAGCTTATTGAATACAGTTGATTATCTTTCTTCTATACAGTGAATAGAATACAAAGCAAATGCATGCACGCAAGTACGTGATAAGAGCATTGAAACCCATTCTATGCTAATTACTGAAAACGATTTCAGTTCAATGTCATCAATCTTATATAGAAAGACTAAGAAAAGTGAAAGCATGATGAAGATATGTTGTAGGAACTATTACTTGATTAGAATTAACTGGAATATGTAAAGAATTGAAATGCGTAATTAATGTATCGGTCTATCGTATTGGGGAGAGAACTCATGTCTACCGATCTGATTATTCGGTAGCTCATAATTAATAAAGTAAAGGAATGTAAATGAAATTTTAAGAAAACAAAAAAAAAAACTCCTCAAAGTTATGAGTTGAGATGAGTTGTGTTAAGAGTTCGAGTTTGTCGTCTTGTCGCACTGAATTTGAAAGATATTCTCTTTAATGTGAATTAGTTTGGACGAATCGCTGTTGACTATCTTAAATTTCGTAATTTTTGTACTTTTTGACAGTTATCGGTAAACATTGTGCAGCTCCATAAATAAGTTAATTTAAGCAGATTCTTGATTGAATTGAATCTTCGTTACGTTACGTACGATACTTTCTTTAAGCGAAACATTTGCACATTCAATGTGCAGAATATTTTCACACATTTTACACAATTTATCGATGACACTGAACATTTTACAAGTATTGCACATCACATATTCATCAGCATTTAGCAGCATAAGCAAAATTAATAATGTGAACCGTTTAATAAAATCGGGTAACTTGCTTGTGAAGAAATCCAAAAACTTAATATTTCTAACATTTCAACAACACAATAAATATCAGTTTATGTCACGAGATAAATTGTTTGGAGAATTTTTACTACTTGTCTTCAGCATTTTATTATCATTTACACAAGCGGCAAGAAAAACTTTACGCACACCCATTATAGAGCTGCCAAGATTTTTTTTTTTTGAGTATATTTCACATTTTTAACCTTCCCGTTTGTTCAAAACGCAACCGAATACCATCACGCGATACATGTCGCCGCAATGTCTGTTTTGAGCCTGCCTTTGTTTGTTAAAAAGCACGGAGCAGTGACGACGTCATGAATAGCACGCCAACAACTCAACGTTCATGAATATGATTCCTTTTAATGTAAGCCGTCCAATCCTGGGTTTGATGTATTCATGAAATCATTTAGCGACAGAAGAACAACTTATTGCTGCATATTAGTTTACAATAAATGCCATGAAGTCTTCCGATGGGGTTTGGTGTCCAAGAAGAAAAGATTGACGGCAAGTGGTATTTGTTTTGCTTCAGTTTTTTACTTAATGCGACTGAATTTCTATTCGCATTTTTCCCAAGACATTTTTTAATGCTCGGCACATAAAGTAAATAAATTGATTAACCGAATTTGAAAGAAGCGACCAGGAACGTCTTCATTATAAGACTTCATGTGTGTGCTCTGCATTTCGGGATACGCATAAAAACACATCAATGAAAAATATTACAGTTGGCCACAGCCTACTATTAAATATCCTGCATAACGCTACAGTTACTCATATGAAGACTGTTCGAGATCACGCGTCGCATGCGATATAAGCGAAAAAGTGATTCGATCCGAACCATTTTCAATAGCGTTTGTCTTTCGACTAAAGCATTTCAGTGAACTCAATTTCATAAAAATATCTTAAAAATTAAGGCCTGTAGGTTGAACACAAGAAACCAAGATAAACAAACGGACAGATGGGCAGACAACCTTCTTTCGATTCAGAAACTGAGTCTAAATTGATTGGTGTAATAAAAAGGTGGGTCTATCTCAAGTTCTTCGGGGTGTTGCTTACACTGTCACAAACGTCATAAAAAATGGGTCTACTGTCAAGTCCAGAAGAACGAATGTTAACTACTGTAGGCTATAATAGGTATAAAAAAATTTTATTAAGCACCAATTAAAAATTACAGACAAAAATGATCGCGATAAGCTAATTAAGTCGCTTATATTTTTACTAGAGGCGATGAAGGCTCATTATTTTCCCCAAGGTGGAGCAACTAACAACAATTGAAGAAGCATTTGAATATTTTGTTTATAACTAAAATGACTAAGTACAGGGAAAGGGTAAGCATTTTTTCAGGGATAATTTTTAATGTGTCAGTCCTGATACTTTCGAACATTTCATCTATACTTCGCTTACTCCTGTCCCCTTGAGAAAGAGGCATAATCACAAAGAAGAAGTAAACTTTCAAACATTGAGCACAGACGTGCAGAAAGAAAACATTCATTTACCTTAGAATAACGTCTAGGGAAATTTTCACTCACGAGATAACTGCAGTTGCATTACATATAAACATCAACTAAGAAAATAAGCTTTTTGGAGACGCGTGCATTGTATTTATTGAAAAAATATATAGTTTCAAAAATTTCTGAAGCTTGCATTTATGATTATAAAGTCCATTGTAACGAAATCATCTGCAATCGTAGGATTCTTTGCAAAACGAAAAACAACTAATCTTTTCTGTTTTCCCTTTGTTCGTATGAAGAAAACTATTTTTCATTTTTTATGTCGGTCAATATATTGTATTATTTATCTTACTTATCCGTCTAATAAGTTAATCAAACGAATGAATAAAGTTGGAGGACTTTAAGCACGTTTCAAGTATAAATTTAAATTTAATTCAGGTGCTTCCTCTCTACGTTTCTATTCTTATATTCTTCAGTCATCTAAAGCATTATAGATGAAATTTTCCTCCTTGAGAGACTTTTGTTAATTCATAGACAATTTTTTTTTTTATTTTTTTTTATTTTGCTTCTATCGGTATCTAGACGAGATGCGATGCAATCCCTGCGTAATCCTTACATAATGTTACACGAATAGAAGAGAAAAGCATAAATGTCTTTAGTTGTCATCATAGCCTTTGTGCATATTATATATCTACGTACGTATATATATATATATATATATATATATATATATATACAGATATATATATATATATATATATATATATATATAGAAAAGAAACAAAAGGAAATCACATTCAACTTGGGCTCAATTTCTAGATACCGTTATCCGGAATTTTTATATTCGAAATTGAATTACACGATATATTAAGGCGTGATGTGATGTTGGCCTTGATTGATAATCAATGAAATATTGCCAAGAAATATATTTTCGAAATTTTCAATCTTTTGGGGTCGTTTCAGCCTTTCTTAGCTATTGGGGGTATTTTAAGAAGTAATTGAAGTCATTTTCAAATTTCATGCACTCATGTCGAAGAACAGTAGGAACATGAGTGATTCAATATTCCACCAACGAGTATTCCAGCACTTTGCTGGACAGAACAAACTAAATCGGAGTTTTATATTGATTAACAAGCAGTGCGCTTGTTCTCGCCTACGTATTACTAAATATTTTCGAAACGAAAAACATGAAAAAGTAAGTATGAAAAACTCCGAGGCAAGGCAAATTTCTCCTTGGGATCGAATTTCTTAAATATTATTTCTGATAAAAAAATTTAAGAAGACTAGGAAGCTTGCAGACCAAAGCAGAAAGACACTCTAAGCTCCTCGAATCAAATAATGAAACGAAACTTAGCATTAATAACGTTGAAAAACTTAAGCTTATCTTAAGCTTATCTTTTCTTTACCTAACCAACGATCGAGAATGGATTGAATCGAATTATTTTTATTGCATATAACGTCTCATTTTGAAAAGGTTATTTTATTGCAGAAAATTTGTCTTTCTTACTTTTTTTCTGGAAATTTGCATTTTTGACGTCCTCCCACAAAAACAAACAACAATTTACAAAAGAGAAAAATAGGTGTTATAACGTGTCCAAGTTTATTGTTTACCATTTTATAATGAAAATTTTAATTTAAAAGATAATAATTTGACATATAAATTTACTATGATAAATTTGGGCCAGATTTGTCTATTTTTCGCGAACTCCCATGAAATGTAAGCCTTTAGAGGGTAAGAAATTCAAAAAAAAAAAAAAAAAAAAAAAAAACCTC
>KK502402.1:227972-241879 GCA_000688735.1 Glossina austeni
ACACATATATATATATATATATATATATATATATATATGTATATATGTAGGTCGTGCCGATAGTGCAGTGTAGTAATCATGCAGGCAATGTTGCACTATATGCAAAGAACATAACTCGCTATCGCTCGTAATTTGTAGTCCTAATGGCAGTGAAGTTAATGAATACCTCATACTTTAGAAGATGTTAAACGTATATCATCGACCATGTTAGCATTGATCATTTAATGCATTAATTGAAAGAATTAATACAATGCTGTTATCGTATTGGTTACATACCCCAATAAGATATCAGACTCAAATTTGTTCTTGTTAAGCAACAACAACACAGAGAAATAATTTACAAGAATCATGGAAGCATTTATTGATCTGGTATTTATATCTAAAAAACGCAATATCTCATTATATGATCAGTTACCCGCTCCGATGTTCTCCGAACATTATATATTTTTTAATAGTTTCCACATATGGTCTTGAAAGCAAATTTAAAGAACAATTGTTTACATATCGGGACTTTAAAATTTGTCAGTACAAGTAAGTTGAATGTTACTGGGATCACATCTGCATTCATCAGGAAATCAATGACACTATATTCAGATTCAGATGTGCTCCACTTTTTTTGATAGTTTTGTTTCATTAAAAATCCTATAACTTAATTAGCAGAGACACCTACCATACGCCTTCGGTTAAAAACGTTGTGAACGGTGTGTTCATGTTATTAATTCTTAACGTTCGGTTACACAAACAAGTTATTAGACGCGAAATTAGGATTGCATGGCGGATGACTGACTAATTCCTTTTTTTTGAAGGTTAAAATACTTGGTCTTTAGAAAATATATCTAAGATGGTGCATTGATATGAGTTGCGGTAAACAAGTGCTTTGTTCAACATTCAGAATCGATCGTTTTACGTCCCTCTGCAGGCACTAGGCAGGAAAAGAGACGAGTCCGTGCAACGTTTCTTGTTCTCTTCTATAAAACGCCCACAGACAGACAGCTGCTGTTCACTTTTCCACTGATTCGTCATCTGTTACGATCTTATATAAGTCGTTTGGAAGCTCGAGCATTGCCGTTCTTAAGCCTTTGCTGGCACCAATCCATGCGAATACCTTTTTGAGATATTGTCAAATTATGTGGGACCTTGAGAATATTTTATATATGTTAGTAGAATTAATATCGAGGATTGCCTTAGTCTTACAGCATGCCGCATGTCGACCTTGCATTAGCAGTTTTTGCTTAGCTTAAATAATTTCTGGCAGAATGACTGAAGTGATATTCATTTCGTTTCATAGTAGCAGGGGGTGGAGCTTCATTGCCAAAAGTGACACCAAATTAATTGATGCAACCTTGTCTTGAAAATTCATCTACGTGGGAAATTAAAAAAAAATATGCGCTGTTGATTGCATTTTTTCGTTAAGGCAGAGTTTTTCATAAATGCAAATCGCGTTCAAAAGACAAAATGTTCTGACGAAAGTTATGGTCGATCAAGAATGTTGCACTTCTAACCGAAAACTTCAAGCGGCATTTGGCAGCAGTTAGTGTTACCCAAGGATAATATGTAGACAATGACGTACGTACGTAATAATAATAATAATAATAACAATTTAAGCAAAGATAAATGACCTTGAATAATTTTGGCAACGGTTGATTACTTCTCTCTTAACTATGGTAGCGTTTTTACGAGCATTGTGGTGGGTTTACGAGCTTAATGATAGGATTATAAGTTAATTTTGAAAGCACTGGCACTTTGTAGAATACTGAAATTGAATAACTATTCACGGGTTTGGCTTTGTAATCATAAAATAAATAAATTAAATTAAAATCAAAATAATAATAGAAATAATAATAGTAACAATAATAAAAAGGTAAATGAATAATAAAATTTGGTTTTTGGTTGAGAAAAACTCAGAAGGAAGGAAGGACTTAATACTGGCAAAAAATTACCGAGATCCGAACTCCACCAATGTCCCGATGATTAATGGGAAATTTTCTAAATATTCCCTAGTAAAGCCATAACCAAAATTATCGGACATTATTTGGTGTAAAAGCAGCCTAACGCGTTCAATTTACCCGAACTTTCGGCTTCATTTGTTTGCAAGTCATTTACGGCACTGCGTTTTTCTGTGTTTTTGATTGCGATTAACATGGAAAAAATGCAGCTGAAACTACGAAAATGTTTATGTTGGCCTGAAATGAAAATGCAATAAGTTATGAAACAGTTAGGAGACTTCGGCCAAAAAATTATAATCGTGAAAACGATGAAAATTCGCATAGGTCCGTCCGTCCCCCGTATAAACAATAAAGGAAACAATATGAAGCGTAGGCTGGGAAGTCTGCATCTAATCCCTTCCGATTATCACTTATTCAGATCGAGGCAGTCATATTTAGCAGATCAGCGATTCGCAGAAGCTGAAGATGTGGCAGATCGTAAGCTACGCGATAAATGCCCGAAGACTATAGATAATGACGATACATATTTCGATTATTAAGCTTTCTAAATAAAGTTAAATTTTATCAAAAAAAACGGAAGCGATTGATTTGCACTCATTGTCGGGCACTCGTCATTTGAACGCTGCCACTGCCACTGCCACTGCCACTGCCACTTTCTAAATATTATGGATTTATATAGTTGGAAAAGATATCTAGATCCAAGCCCGTCCCAGGAATTATTGATCATTGCATTGCATTATAATATATATTTTATGCCATATGCAAGCCTGTACGGTCATAATAAGATTTCATTTCGCTGTCCGGGATTGTCCAAATAAAACAAGTAAGCAAATAAATAAATAAATATATGCCATTATTGTTGACATTTTTCGTGCTACGAAGTAATTGAAACTTAACGTTACTTAACGTAACTAGTATGCATTTGCACTTTTATTAATGGAAATATTTCCTCATTTATATGATTATGTTTTTTGGTACTTGGTAGCCTATAAAAGCATATACTAAGTTAGTAAAACATTAAAATTTGATTCGTAAACTCTGCGTAGTATATATATATATATATATATACATATATATATATATTTAATCAGGATATTTATCGAAATTAATTGACTTGTATTTCTTTTCCACCGTCTGTTTATCTCTTGAAATTGTGATTTCCGCTCGAAAAGTTTGTCTAAAAGAAGAAAATTAATCTTGAATTTTTTAAATCGATCTATACGTAGTTCGTTTTCTAAACATAAAAATCTTAGGATTTAAATGCAGTCCTTATGACAAGTTCTACAGTCTCACTCATTCTCTCATTCTCATTCTTTATATAAGAATTTTGCGAGCACTTACGCGACAATATTGAAACTCTAAAATTTGAAATTCTAAAATATATAGGAGGAAATCTGCTAGTTTAAGGTCTGACTTACTCGATAACCGCAGAAATCATATATCTTGCACTATGAACGTAAATTTTTGAAAACTGTTTTTTCAATTTTACTTTAAATTAAAAATTAGCAATAAAGAATTATTTCCGGTTACTCATGATGTCAATATTAACTCTTTTCGTTTTTGTTGTGCATAACAATCAGAAAGGCATAGCATCTCTTGGACGGAGAATACCAAACGAACCCAAGATTCGAGACAGGGATGCGTTGAGTAACTGTGTATACCTTTTCAGAATCATAACCGCAGTAATAATTTCCTTGTGCGCCATGGACGGAACTAAAGTTTTGTGCCGAAGTGCAACGTCTCCGTAAGGTCACTTGTAAACATTCTCCTGGCTGAGAATGAAATGAAGCCAGCCATCGCCTTCAAATCTGGCATAACTATGTGCGGCCGTCATACGTAGATTGGTGTTGAAAATGGACTAAACTGCTTAAAAGAAATGCATAACATAAACTGAGAACACTGCCATTTACAACTACACGACACAAGCAACAGACTGCAAAAATATTTGGGCAGATATTCTACAAAAAACGAGATAGTTGTAATCATTCACACGCATCGAATATTATAGAGCATGAAAATTGGGTCTTTTCGATGTTTTTTTGCCAGTCTCTTTTAAGATACTCCCCGATGAATATAAAAGATTCGGTCATAGCCGAGTATAATTTTGCTTACTTGGTGTAGTTTTTTCATTTTCATGTTTTATTTTTCTTTTTTACGTATATATATATAACTGGCAATTAAGAAATATTTAATTGGGTGTAATACTTGTGTTTTATGTTTGTATGTAAGATTGTTTCGATAAATAGATGAATTTAAGATGAATTTGTTTTCTGACCGTAGGCATGGCACATAGAGGCACATTGTGGTATGAAAACACGTCCACCGATCAAATTTCATTCATAAGCATCAATAATGATCTTATGCGACAAAGCAATGTCGAAGTAGAGGAACAATTGATTCAAGTCTGAAACGTTGAAACGTTAATCGCTAACACTTAATGCTTAGAGTTTAATCTCCGACTATGCAACTCATCGCAACTCAGCGAGTGTTCTTTCGTGCAATAATCTCCATATAATTTGTGTCTATTTTTTGGGCATTGCTTACGAGATGAATGCAATGCGTGCCCACGCATCCCGTATCATGTACTCAAGCTCTTGCAACTCGCATGCGTACTCATGCAACTTGCATGCGTAATTGCAACCTTTATCTTTACGGCATGCATTTGCATTGATAAGCAAAACAATGTTGTTGATGTAAACAAAATATGCAAGAAGATCTTATGTTAAATATCATTAATTATAGTTGCAATTAATTATAAATAGTGTAAAGTGTTAACTATTCTTTATTTAGAAAAAGTAGTAACACTTGACATTGACTCTGGAGACTCAAGAGGACTGATTATATATACGACATGTAAAGTTTCACTATATTCTTGTGACTTTTCTTTAAATGGAAAGACCTTTAAATCAAACTCTATCAAGCTCTAGTTTTCGAAAAGCCGATGACATATACTTTGATATATCTATCAAAATGGATCAGTTTGAACAAGCTGATCCAATGTGTTGGTGGCTTTGCCACAAAAATGAAGATAGAAGCCTGATATTTAACGTCTTAGGCAAACCGATTGTGATTGCTTTTGAACTGAATATGTAGGCGGCTCTGATAAATATCTAAGAGTTTTTCGAAAATTTCTTCATAGGATCGAAGGTTACATATAAAAAAAAAAAAAAAAAAAAATAAATATATGCATATGTACGTGAAACCGGTCAAACGATTAACTTGGGTTAGTTAGTTGGTTAGTTTTCACTTAGTTAAGAACCACTTTGCGAATNAATATATATATATATATATATATATATATAAATATATATATAAGAAAAAAATTGTCGGTTTTTTTGAAGTTGTTTCGGCTTCTTTTCAATCATGAACGTGTCCATAGATGGATCACAATAATTTCTTAACTTTTGGAGCTTAATCGATCAAGGAATGTTTGCACTTGAAAATTTCAGCTTTCTGTCTTCATTGTTGCGATTGGTACGATTTCACAGAGGCTACGCGACAATTGACCCATTTCGATAGAAATACGTGTATATATATATATATGTAAGACGTCGATAATTCTAATGTTAAAGCTAATGAATTTCATTGATATGCTAAAGACCAAATATGTTGGTGTAAAACACTAACAGAATACATGCGTCAGCTCATAGACGTAATAAGTAAACTTCCTGTTCCTGTACGCATTATGAGCTGATCACAATGAATGCATATGCGTGGGTCATTGCAGCGGTAAAGCAATGACCTAAAGAGCTAGAACACATACTTTGCATATCGTTACGGTAATAAATTCATGTGCAACTTGAAAAATTAATCGCATGGTTAAGTGAAAATAGAATAGTTTGAGTGAAACTAAGAACCCGGTAAAAGGTGGCATTCTTTCGTTTCGTTCGTCGCGCGTTCTTCGTTAGCGATATAAAAAATTGCAATGCAGTTTACTAATAGAATAGTTTCTGAGTGATAATTGTCATGACTTGGTCATTATATGTGGTCATTAACAGAAACTTGCCGCTATATAATTTTTATCCCTATTTTATTGCATAGTTCAGCTTTATATCCTTCGGACGTTAGCTATTCCAATTAACGTCACTTTTCGATCTTCCGAAGACGATTTTGTGCATTTTTTTTTTTTTTTTTGTGTTTTCTAGAACACCTGCCGAATTCAGCCGATCAAATCGTTTAGCATCATCGTTGTCCGTCCGACTTATTGGTTAAAGTAAGCGAATCATCTACAAATTTATTTTACGGCGACACACAAGTGTCGCCATAACATTTCTCAAGCCAATCCTGATGGTTAACTGGTATTTTTTCTCATCGAAAAGTAATGAATGGTAAAATCTGTTTTATCAATAAACGAAATTCAGATTTTACCATTGACTTGAAAATTATAAAAGCAGCGTCACTGAAACTCACTCGATAACTGATAAGCTAATTGTCATATGTCATGAAATTTTGACACGTTTTATTTGACGATTGATTCTGTCAAGAAATCGTATGGATCTGCCAATATTATATGTGTGTCAGGTCAGAGAAATGTTAAGTGACGTGTTATGTAGTGCTCGTAGTCGATGTAGTGTGATTACGAGTGATTAAAAATATGCGTATCTTGTAAAGTCATCCCATACAAAGTAGCAAAACGTCTAATGATGATGATGATGATATTAAAAAATTTATTCTAAGATCAAATGGAATAAAATATCTTTCTTATGATTATATTACAAACTTCGCTTTAATGTATACGCATAATTTCCTAACATTATTAATAGGTGAGGCGAAAATCTGAGGAGAATTGTAAAGACATTAAAAACATAATTCGGTCTTAACTGTTTTAATTTAATTGCATGCCAGAGACGTAAAAAACTTATAACCTTAAGTTACGTCATATTTTTAACACATTATTTAAATTATATTTCTTTCATAACACATTTGCTGGTACTACTTCAAACAATTATTATATCTATATATGTAACAAAGGCTGGGACCAACTATAAAACACTTTCAATTCACATACATTAACTGCATATATTATATATTATATATATATATATATATATATATGCATATATTATATATTATATATTATATATATATATATAGTTATGTATATACCCTTTTTTAATGGTCATTAAGAAGAAAAAAAAAAAAAAAGATAGTTTTCAATAGGGTTTAAAACGAACATTTTATACCCAACACAGGTATTAGTATATCATGGAACGAGAGTTGAAAGCACACAAATGTGTAGTTTCATAGGCTCATAAGCATACTCTCCTATCACGAACTTCTCGTATCCAGTATTGCAATATGTGTTGCTGAATATTACGAACCATGCGATCACACACACACACACACACACACACACACACACACACACAAAGAGAGCGATGCAACTCTTTCATTTTGCAAACTCAAAGGAAACAAATTCTAGTTTTTCTTTCCTGGCAAACTTATGCCAGTTTTTTCTTTTCTGCTTACTGTATTTTTTTTTTTTTTTTTTTTATTATTATTTATTTCTTTCTCCTAAAAAGTTCACCATACTGCCGGTGATAGTGTTGGTTTTGTCTTTTTTATATCATTCATAAGTTGATTGTGTTTAAAAAATACGCACGAACAAAAGAATAAATAACCAAAACATAATAATTTAGTATTTTATGTAAGTTATTTAATTCCATTTGTTTCTCTTCACTCGCTGCGCATAGCCAAGCAGAGTAAAATATTTAAAGTTTATTTATTATTTAAATATTAATAGTATTAGTTGTTGTATTTGTACATATGAAAAGTTTATGAATATCTCTACTGCTACTACGAGTACGGAAAAGCGTTATCATGTCACTACACTACATATGTACATATGCGCATAAATGTGTATATACATATATAAAGTATATTTATTGATCCATATTGATATATATATATATATATATATATATATTAGTTGCCGCATATACGAAAAAATTGATATCCGACTGATTGCAAAGAATAAATAACAAGGTATGTGACGTTGGTCTCACGCTTTATAACGTATAGCTAATCTCGCTCTTTGTCAATCACAAAAGAAATTTGTCTTATATAACACATGAACTGAAATTTTATTTATATGAAGGACAGCCAGATTAATACAACAAGCGAAAGTTAATAACACTTCTTCGTCTTCTTCTGTTTGAGATTGTTATGAAAATGCTATATATTTGAAGGCTATGATCTGAGTTTTCATGAAAAGTAGTCGGTTTTTGTGAGAAACAACGAAACTAAAGAAAGGAGAAATGGCGTGTTACTGGCGACGGTTACCGACGGTTCCTGCACGTAATTTGTACATCGATACCCTAGGAATTGTATATAAAATCTATCCTAAAAATCACAATTCAGCGCTACGAACTTCAAATTCAAAAGGAATTGAGTAAAGTAAAGTAAAGTCACACACGAAACACAATTTACGTCACAATGTAAACAGAGACCTATAGGAATAGTTATGCAATAGTGAAGAATTTCGTAATGATACTTAAGTTTTCTTAAGATGTCACAACTTGTTCCATGGAGCTTACAGGAAGTTCACTTCACCGAAAAGATAAGGTATTGCTATATAAGTTGTGTTTTGCAACAGATCTCCAGAACACAACAAATAAGCGAACCTTCAATCTCTGCGAGTAGGTATTCATAGCAAATTTCGATTCATTGAGAAACAAACAAATTGTTGTTATAGTGTTCACCAGGGGGCAAGCACTCTTCCCAATTATATTATTCGTATTAACAGGATATAGAGCATTAAGTGAATTACTTGAAGATTTTAATGGATTTTAAGTCGGAGAGTTGACCGCAATACTGAACACATTGTTTGCATATTTGAATTTATATAAAAAAAAACCTTTGTGTCGTCAGTAAGATTTTCTTTGCATTTAGTTGTGCCTGAGCTCTATAAATTACCCGGTATTTTAGATTTCGACATTGCTTCGCATTCTCCAATACGTTACACACGACTAAATTTTGTTATTAAAGCGCTTGCTACGTTCGTTACACATATGCTTTCCACGGCTCCTACTCTTAATCAACCCTACACAAGATCTTACTTTAACTATTTATTTGCGAGTATGTTGAGCGCTCAAGTCGTATTGATAAACGAAAACTCACGAAACTTGTATCAGCATAATTCAATATGTTTTAAAGGTAATCTCATATACATGTAGAGTACGGTAGAGTTTATAAAATATTCTTTTTCGTTCTATTAACGTAGATATGAAATAAAGAATCTGAATACAATAACTCTTCTCTGGTCCTTCCAATTCCGCGTCCGCGTCCGCGTCCGCGTTCAGTGAGGTATTACTATGTCCAAGGACGGTTTGTTTCAGCCTTACCCTAATCGCGGTAGAATGCTTTAGTATAATTCCATCATTCCATCATTCCATCATTCCATCATGTGGAATTCCTTTACTTTACATTCTGAATTTTTTAAAGCAGTATCCGAAATTCGTTGCAAGACGAATTTACGTTTTCACATTCATTCATTTATAGCATATTAACGGTTCAGTGAGCGCAGGTCGTTTTATGTGATTTTTTTTTTATTTTTTTTTCTCGTACTTTGTTTTTCCGAAATCCCTGTTTTGTCTGGCCTGCAATTAACATAAAATTCTTTGCGTATTTTTCGGTTTTGTTTTTGTTTTCCTTTTGGTTTTAATTTTCTGTTACTATTTTCATTGTGCTTTGGCTTATTGTTTGGTGCGTGCGTGAAGCTTTCATTGTTGTGTTGTGGCCAACACATTTGCTGCTGCTGTTGCTGTTGCTGTTGCTGCTACTGCTGCTGCTGCTGCTGTTGATTAAATGTTCTACTCTGTTGTGTGCAATATATTGACCTCATACACATACGATAAGTTTCTATCATTTACGAGGTAGGCCGAATAAGTTCTTGAGCTAATTAATCGTTTTTTTAAAAATTTCGCTTTCAGATAAATTCCTTCATTCATTCATTTCGTTCATTTTTATTATATTTAAAGATAACGTTATTTGGTCTATAGTAGTGAAAATCGTTTAGCTTGTGAAAAGACCTTACGAGACTACCACCAAAGGTAGAGATGAATTTTTCACATTTTATTATAAAATTCTATAGAAAGATTTTTATAAATATTCAAGGCTATCAGAAAAACGATTTTATGATAATTTTGAATTATAATGTAGATCGCGAAGGAAGGAAAAACATCATAAATATAAATACGATCGAAACTTGATGAGAAATTTCTCCTTATCGTACCAATATAGTCCTTTTTTTTTATACTCCTTAATGGTCGCTAAGGTGCAGGTATGCATTTTTTACCATTTGTATAATAAGTAAAAATACAAAAATTTATGCACTTTCCGTTAAACTGCTATTGTGATTTCTCGATTGATTTCTTTCTCTCTTATTCGAAATCTGAAATTTGTAAAAATTTACAAATATCTCCACAAAAAAGCTAAAAATATCATACAAGATATGCCGTTTGACTTAAAACGTCACAACGGTAACTAATAATAGATCTGTAAGATTTCTTATATATATATATATAACTTGACGACCATTAGAAATTTGTTCCGATGTGAGCTGGACTTGGTAGCTCATCTTCAAAAATATCAATAATAAATAAAAACAAGGAAACACACAGTATAGCCGACCACGGTCGATCATTAAATATTTTAAATATAATTTCAAACTAAGGCCTTAGATGAAAAACGATCGAAAAAGTTGTCCGATTAAAACTATTTTCAATAGCGCTTGTCCTTTGGCCAAGGCTGAGGCAAAGAAAACAAACAAACAGACAGAGGGACAGACGGACAGACGGACAGTCATAAACTTAGATCGATTCAGATAGTAGGATCATAAATCGATCGGTATAATAAAAGCTGGATCTATCTCAAGTCGTTCTTGGTGTTATATACAACCCGACAAACTTAGTATACTCCATGTACCACAAGAGTTGGAAAACATAAATAGGAATTTTTTAACAATAAAATTAAAATTCGCACCAATCGGACATCATTGCAACATCACCTACTGTGGTAGAGAGAGAGAGAGAGAGATATATAGAGAGAGAGAGAGAGAGAGAGAGAGAATTTGGTAGCGATTTAAATGTGCTTATGATGAAACCTAAAGGTAAAAATTCATGATTAATGTCGATAAAACATTTCAATCTATTCGGTCTCACGTAACGAAAACGAGAAAGGGAAAAAAAATAATGCTTTAATTGTGTCTTATAACGCTTATTTTACACAAGTACCACCAAGCATGGCAGATTAAGTGGAAATCGCTAAAATTTCCAAAAATTATTTATATCGCATGTTCAGCTATTTAAATACCAAATTGTACTCTTAATTTAATCAACTGTTTATTTGGTTTCTAGTTTTTTTTCATTTTTTATTTTTGGTGGAAAAGAAACAAAAGTGTTGCGTGAAAATTTCTTTTTTGTGCATTATGCTGGAATGTTGTTTCTTTATTAATTAAACAAATTAATCGTATGAATAATCATAAATAAGTGAAACGGAGATATCACTGGTACAGATGCTTATTTAACATTAGTTATGCTTTGAGTGGTATAAAATAAAAAAAATAAAAAAAAAAAAAAAAACAAAAGAGCGCACATAACTAACTATGTTCATTATATATGTATATTTTTACTAATCTTGACCATAATACGCACATCATATCTCTGAAATAAGTTGCGATCATTTTAAGGTGCCTAACTGTGCGCGAGAGTATAAGTATCTGAGTGCGGAGATTTGCGTCGACAATGTATTCAGTGTTTCGTTTTAAGGATTGCGGATGTAAATACGCATTTGTATGCTCTTGCCGTAAGATGAGCCATTAGTTAGTTAGTGTCGATGCTGGCACCGCAATTGCGAGGACTATGTAAAAGGTATCTCACAAATACTTTTGCAAATTACATTTATCCGCTCTCCACTTGATTTGTAGATGATTTTTTGGTAAGTGCGGGTGGACCCGTGAAAATATTTAACTGCCTTTTGACTTTTGAATCGCTCAAAACAAATTAAGAAAATTTGGCTAAATTATTTGAGTTATACACGTCATGTGATTGAGAATATATACATATATATATATATATATATATATATATATATATTATATGAGGCTTTAACAAATTCTTCATCTTCATGTGATGGGTGTAAAAATTTGTATTTTCTATAGATGAATCTTGCATACCTATCATCTGAGTTCGTAGAAACGTGATTCGATCACAATCCCTGGCATTAAAAAAATATTTCAACTATGCGTGATAGTGGCATGCATCCATCTACTAGGCTATTGACAAAAATATAATGAAAAAATAACTGGATTCTAAATTTTTTTTTATTTTTTTTTTTTTTTTTTTTTATTTTGAGATGTTGTGCACATCTTTCCCAAACAATTTGCAACATTTTCTCACTTCAATAATGAAAGTGAAGAACATGAATGACGCCGAAATTTCGTGTTCCATGTATTTTTGATAACAGACGGGCCCTTAATTGTGTGAGCTCCGCTCTGAACGAAAATTTTCATATTTCTCTGGTACTCATTTTTAGCTGTTATAACATACAAGCAAGTATATCGTCATTTTCCATTAGTATTAGTGGAAGGAGAGAGAGAGACGTTGGGTATGATACGAAAACAATGTTTTCAAGCTGCCGAAATCGTTCATTTTGTAAAAGGCTTAAAAGTACAAAAAGAAGTT
This sequence comes from Glossina austeni, assembly GCA_000688735.1. NCBI lineage: Eukaryota > Metazoa > Arthropoda > Insecta > Diptera > Glossinidae > Glossina > Glossina austeni. The sequence goes on from KK502402.1 coordinate 240,601, forward strand.
TATCTTATCTGCGAAAGCAACAGAAAAGGAAAATGAGACGAAACGATTTCAATATGCATCATATAGGTGTTTATCGTATAGCCCTCGTATTGTTTAAAGAATTTTTCTTGCCTTTATCTATGTGACTATGAATACTATTGACAGTCAGTCAACAGTCAATAGCGCTGAGGTCGATCTTTGACGGGTGAAGGAACATTAAAATTTCGTGCTCTTTTACTTTTTTTTTTTTTCTTCCCTTTCATCGCTATTATGAAACGCATACATACATACGTACATATTCACTCGTATTTGCTAACAAAATTAAATAACGAGTTTGTTTTTTTTTGTTTTTTTTTGGTTTTTTTTTTAAAGCTTTTACTTGAAATTAATAATAATATACAAATATATACAGACAAACAATAGCAAAAAGTTATTGCATTGTATTGTATATTTAACACAATTGTATTTAATATCGTGAATATTCAACACACATAGATAGATAGAAAAACTACTAAATCATCATCATCATCCGCACGGTAAGGTGGTAATATCAAAATTCATTCATTCGTTTAAAGTTGGCTCTCAGATTCATGCTTTAGTATCAAGTGAAACTCGAATGCGTCAACACCATTGTTCAGACAACAGCAACAATTTGATCATTAAATGTTTACTCAATTATAACGATAACGATTGTTTGATTTATCCGGTGGTGCTAATTAATTGTTCGGCTTGATTTGCTTTGGTATTATTTTTTGTTTTCATTTTATTTTATTACGTTATGACTTCTTTTTTTTTCTTTTAATCGAATTTAATCGAATTGAAACACAAAATTAATAAAAAAATTTAGTTAGTCTTACGCGATTTCGGTTTCGAATATGTAAAGAAGACATTATTTTAATATCATTATATATATATATATATATATATACATATATATGTATATATATATCTTAGTGCATAAGTGCTCAAGTGTGTGTGCGAATGTATATATTTATGTTCTTGTAAACAAACATGCAGAGTGTGTGCATGAAAATGAAATTTATATCAAAAATTTCTTTTTAACGTATGATAATAAAAAAAAAGGAAACACATAAAAAGAAGAAAAGACACTTTTGAATCGACCGCATATAAATTCTTATACTACATAACATGCTTTACATAGATGCCTGAATAAATACTTTATAATGTCCTTTAATGTAAAAGATTTGATTGCGAGATATAAACTTGAAATCGCTATCCTCTTTCTCTCTTTCGCTCTTTCGCTTAGAATACCAAACAACATGAAGAATATTTTTTTTTT
>KK502402.1:244085-261849 GCA_000688735.1 Glossina austeni
TTTTTTTTTTTTTTTTTTTACCGAGAGCATCTGGTAATTAAGCAATGCATGCAACTGATTATATCTGAATTTCGTATATGGATTAATGCATATGTTTGCGTAAAAACTTGTATATATTTATGTATTCGCATTCACATATGTAAATATATTGCTTACATGAAGTGATGATGTTTTGCGTACATAAGTTGCTAAAAAGAATTAATCAGTTAATCAATCATTCCATCATTTTTAGTTCCATTTGTATTTTAAATATTTCGAGTTTTTGTTTGTATTGTTTTCAATTTCTTTTCTATATAGAAAATCAAAAGATTATATCTACAATTACGTGGATCGTGTACGAGTGGCGGAAAGCACGGTACAAGACTACAAGTGTCCAGCTAGAGGTTCGGGTTGGCGGCACAACAACTCTATATCTCATTTGGATTTGGCCACAAGCTGTCCCACTGCAGCTTTCGGTTTAAATCATTGGTCGTCTCAGCATTTGCCACATCACCAGTTACGTCATTCCCGTTCGTTGGACTATAACCATATCGATCGGTGTAAGGACGCTCTGGATATAGCCGACTACTGTTGGCATTTAGATCACGAAACGGACCTTTACGAGGACGACGAAAACTTGGAATTCGAACAAACGGGATCGGGTTTGAAATACGTTAGCGAACGTCATATAGCACAGCAACAGCAACAACAATACAGTGATTTTAAATGTGGTAAGTCGCCCAACTACGCTAATGTAAAAGTTACGTACAAATTTAAATTTAACAGCATGAATATAAATAAGAAGGTTTTCATAAAAACTATTCAAATTTGATTTATTATTAAAGTTAGTGTTTTTACGTTAGTTCCGTTCAGCGGATATGCTTGCCTTGAATTAATATCAAAAATTTATTGCTGTCTCTGTTTACTATATATATTTATATATATAGCTGAGGGAAAGTCTCACCACTCGTCAAATAATATTTATCCGTCGTCATCAGTATCGTCACAACATCAACAACAGCAACGACAGTTTAAGGCAGGCGGCGGTACAGTGATTCCCCCATCATTGTCGGCTTATGAATTTCCCAACGATTCATGCAGTTTACGTCGATCCCGAAGCTTAGCAGTTATTCGAGAGGAAACCTTCAACGATTTGCAAATATCATCGTCTAGTCATAGCCGTCGACGTTCGCAGTTGATACCGCGGGCACGTCTAGTTAATCGCGGATACTTTCGTGAACGCGATCGGTGAGTACCTAATCTCTGAAGGGCTTTTCAATCATATGCTCAACTCAGCGTATATATCTGCCGCTCGGCATGCATACATGCGTTCGCATTATATAATATGTTCGAAAAAAAATTTGTAATACCATACATTTACAACAACAACGCATGAACACGCAGGTATAGATTAATTGCCGTATTCTAAACGACATCACAGAGACGTCACAAGTCATTGTTTTGTTTGCGGTTTGCGTGCCTTAACGACCTTGTTTTTTAACAACATCACCCTACAGTTATGTATATAACGACTTTTGAAAATAAGACGCTATAGGAAGCGGTCGATCTGAACGAGTTTTAATAGCGTTCATCTTTGTCCCAAAAATTACGAACTGTAGTTTGAACAACGGACAGACAGACAGACAGTCAAGATTAAATCGATTCGATCTATTCGAAGTTGGCTCTATCTCAAGTCTTCGTGGATGTTACGTACGTCCGCACAAATTTGGACGTCGGCATAGCAATATTGCTTTCTCTTATGACCAATGAACGGTTAGTTTAGTCATTTTGTTTGCAGTGTACAAAAATAGACCTTTGAGGCTCAATAAAATATGTACCTTATCAGGTTGAGATGAAGAGTTTTATTCCGCTCTTATAAGGGGCAAATAAGTTTCTAATTTAAAAGATCAATTTTTATGACCACCATACTACGCTTATTAGATTTTTGTTAAATGTTAATAATGCATAAAAATAGATCTTTAAGATCCGGTCAAATATGCCTATACCACCATGTCTCGAATGATTGCGTTAGATAACATTGCTATTTGTATTCAAATTGTTGTAACAATAAAAGTACTTAACAAAAAATCTATTTGGAATTTCAAGAGGTATCGTTGAAATGATAGCGCAAACGGTTTTATAAAGATTTTGCGTTAGCGATGTTATCAGCGCCAAAATAACCCACTTATGATATCATTGTATAGAATTAAATATTGAGCTTAAAGAAAAATTTTATCGCTGAAATTAGAAAGCGAGTAAAAATGACGCTATGAATGGATGGTCGGTCGGCTCTTAAAAAAATCCATTCATACGAGCCATAAACGGACGCAGTTTTGCCACGACTAAGAAGATACGGATTGTATTGCTGGAAGAGCTCAAGGCCATGCCAAAGAGCGCATACAAAAAGGAAGGTTTTGAGGACTGAAGAAAGCGCTGACACAAGTGTATTATATCTAAGAGGGATATAAATTTTGGTTACAAACGGAATGATGGACACGCCATACCTTAACCCAATGGATAGGCTATATGCATGACTTTCAATTGACTTTTACACGAGTAGCATTTATTTTATATATTAATTTGAACAATTTTCTCCTAATTGCAAGAAAGATCATATCGTAGAATCTATGAAACGGCTTTAGCAATACTGCTTATCAGTACCGCTCAGTACTCAAAGTTTTCAAGTTGAATTTCAAAAAGAATTAGTCAACGTTTACTAGTGCAACACATGTGTTAAAGTTTTTCATCTGATACTCAGACGAGTTTTATAATTAAATGAGAAGAAATTGCTCGTACTACGAAAGTGGTTTTGTTTCATTTGCAAATAAATAATGGCGTTAGTGTTAGCGATATTCCGTTTTATATGTAGCTTATAATCCGATTTATTTGTTATTTATTTATACAAATTTTAGAAAAGATTCAATTATCGCTGTTAAGCAATTCGTTTTAATGAATAATTTACCAAAAATAGAGTGATAAGTGAAAAAATCATATTCAGATCTTGCCGAGCCTTTTATGCCTGCCTTCAAACCTTTTGTCTTACAAATAACTCAAAATCCCCCACATCATTTGGAAGACGTGTCCGAATTCTTTAATTTTTTACGAGTAGTTTAGGAAAATAAGGCACAGACGACTATATGAGAGCATTTTTATCGTTGGATCTGTTACAGTTTATGAGTAACGAGCAGAATCTCCAAATCTTTTCCACTTTCTCTCTCTCTCTCTCTCTCTCTCTCTCTTTTGCTTTTAATATTGCAGAGATGTTCCCAGCTTTTGTGTGTGTGTGTATTGTAGGCGTATTCTTTTGGCTTCTTTTACAGACCAAGAAGTAGGCGAGAATTTCCGATGCTTTCGATATCATAATTCCGTACGGCCGGGGGAATATTTACTACATACTGTGACCACAGACGGACGGGCCTACGGACGGGACTCGGTAATTCGGTACTAATCAAGAATATGTTTAATTTATGGAATGTCTAAGGTGCCCTTCTAGCTGTCGCGAAATGCTTCGACAAAATGCATAGACATTCTATCGCGTCCTATGCTTTCGGGTATGAAAAAATAAAAATTCGAACTTATCCCCCCCCCCCCCTTTTTTGTTGCAACAAATGCAAAAAATAGAATTTTTTTTAATGGGTGAGTGAACGTTCCATCCGTTTGATATCGAAGAGAAGAGGAATTAATGGTGGACATTAAAAGTTTCGCTGTAAGTCAATTGTAATTTTTCTCGCGCTTATATTCATTTCGCTTGTTTCTTAGTCGGTCATATTTTCATTTCTCTTTAATTAATTAATTTTTGTCGCTTATTATTTTTTTCTTTTCTAACTTTAATCATTAAAATAAATACAGGCCCAGAGCAGGTTAATACGGGGGGGGTGGGGGTTAGTTCAGTGAGATGGTGGTTGGACGGCGGCGATAAAAACGCGCGCTTGTGGTTGCACTGATGGCGCATCAACAATTCATCGACTGTAAAGTTATGAGACTGAGAATCTGTTATATATATGATGATGATGATGTGGTTTCAAATTTAGCACGAAAAGCGGTGAAATCTACTGCTTGTTAAAAATGTTGCTAAAATTATGCCATCAGTTGTTCAGTCAAACGTTACTAGATAAGCGGTGTGTTAATATTACTACTACTACCGCTGCTACTACTACTACTACTACTACTACTACTACTGGTAAAACGAATTCCAATCTACGTAATGATGCGCAAAGCTATGAGAGCGCTTTTAAGTGCATAGGGACCGAAAAAAAATTCTATTGGCTGTAGATGCCATTAAGAACACATGATGCGATTAGAAGAACACATGTATTTATTATACATTTGTGTTATGAACTTTTGGACATATGTATATATGTACAAGGATGATGCACTTCACAAATAAAGCGCTGCTTCTGACTTTTCCGTGGGTGGTGTAGTGTAACGGCGGCTTTGTCTCGCTACCTAATGTCACGTATTAATTGTTGATTTCTATAAAAATATCTGACCATCAATTTTGTTGCTAAGAGTAATAGTTAATCTTTTAAAGCAATTTTAGTTGAAATTAATATCAATTTCGAGCGATGCGTCCGTGTGTGCGAGCATGCAAACATTTGCATAGTAATTAAACGCTGGCGCGTTTTAAGTGCAACTTTCAATCGAATAAGGTCTAGGCAACAACTCAAACGTAACACGATCAAGAGAAAACATTATTATTATTATATTTGCTTCTCTACAAGTGTTTATGTGCAATAAACTGGATTTATGATAAAATTATATCTTAAATTTATTGCATGCAAAACAATTGAAAAATCGGTATTAACATAAATTTTCTCAACAGATTAATTTATAGCAATAATAAGCTTCAGCAACAGCAACAGCAACAACAACAACACCATCATCATTATCATCAGATAGCGCGAGAAAAATCAACAGTGAACGGCAGCAGTACGACAGTAGAGCCAGACTCACAAAGTAACGAAAGTATTGCGGATACTTGCGATTCGCATCAGCATCAGCGATATCAAATACAGTTACAGCATCAACTTCAATTGCAACAGCATCACGAGCAACATCAGCAGCCAATCAATCAGACGCATACCCATTATCATCACGACAATAATTTGATAGCGACCCATGAACCTGAGGATTATTACGATAATTTGAAGCGTTTGGATGCTCTTGCATTAGGTATTGCTGAGCAATTGCATCCTTGGCACAACGACAAGAGCGACTTGGAAAGTCTGAACTCGGACTATTTTAAGAATTCCTTGCATCAAACGCATGATTTACAACCGCATTTGGAGCTGAATGTTATAGAGAAAGCCGCCAATTTTTTAAGTAATGAGAAACCTCGCATATACAAATCTAGAAGACAACAGCAGCAACAACATTTAGTACCCGATCGTTTACATCATAAACTTATTACAGCATCGTTGCATAACGGTGGAGATTCATGCCCTGAAAATAGTCAAAGTAGTGTCTTCCCAGAAACTACACCCAGCAATTCAGATGACCAAACCGATAGTGTTTCATTGTCCGAGCAAGAGTACGATTTAACGAGGATCGAAGAGATCTTTACGAAAAGTCAATTGGGAGGAGACGATGAAAGCTATGAAATAATTAGTCTCTCAGCTGTTAGTCATAAGCGTTCGGAGAATACTGAGAACATAGAAAACCAAATCGAACATTCTACTCAAGACGAAGTTAATCGTCCAAATTTTAACTTAACAACAACAACAACAACCACCACAGATATTGAAATCGATACTCTGAAACGAGAACGGGCGGTTAGTGAAAATTTACAAAAAATTATAGCATACGATTCCGTGTATCTTTCGTCCGAAGAAGGCTCGGAAAGCACGTTGGTAGACGAAAATTGCAATACTTCACTGGAAGCCGCTTCCTTGCATACATGCATTGATGACGTCGAAACACTACTGCACATTTCCATAGAGGATGCCATTTATGAACCTAAAATCAGCCCAATTTTATTAGAGTTCGAGCGAAGCAATCATAAGCTACGAGCTCACACCATTGAAACAGAATCAACGAAACTGAATTTTAAGGAGCCAGCAAATGGAAAAATTGAAATTGTGAGGCCTCAACCTGACATACAAGCACCTGTATACACACAAATACTGAAAGTTGAGCATACACCTAGTTCTCTATTACAAAGTCATACTATTAGTCAGTCGTCAGTGGGTGTCACTTCTAGCGTTGCTAGCAAGCCGAAAATTTTATCTGTTGTAGAGAAACGTAAGCTTAAGCGGTATTCAGATTCGGCTTACTCGTCTAATGTTAGCGAATCTTCGGAACCCAGCTTAGGGCAGGTTTCAACATCTGAAATTTTTGGTTTCGCTGCATCGAAATTGAAGCATCAGTCCCCTGAGACCTTCGAGAGATCTAATCTCAGTGTTAATCAGTATCATAGTCTACCCGATGTGAATATTGGACAAAGTTTAAAAGTTTCCGAAAGCATTGATGCACACTTAAGATCCTCATACAATTTAGATAATTATCACTCATTGGATGACAGCGTGGTCGATAACAGTTTGCAAGAGGAAACAAATTTACCAACAACTACTTTAATTGTTGATAATAGCAACGATAATCAGCAGGAATCTAGCGAACACCCATCAAATCCATCAAATTCTCTCGAGTATTTAAACAGCTTATCTCAAAAAATTCAATTTGACGACGATTCCAAGGCAAATAAAGCAAACAATGAAAACAATGAAATAAAAATTAACAACAGACAAGAAAAAATAATCGAAAGAGAAGAAAAATTTATTTTACAACAAAACGAAGGAATTAATGAAGATTTCATTGAGAACACCCCTGCGGCGCTGAAAGGTGAAGGGAGTGAAGTTATAGTGCAGGAATTAAACGCTGCTCACTGCAAGCATCGGTACGGTGTAAAAACTTCCAGCGATACGGATGAATTTGAAAGCTTTGAAAAGTCAAAGGAAGCATTAAGTATTGAGGTAGAAAATTTCAGTCAGCAAATTGAACGCAGAGCGAAAGAGATTAGAGAAAGTGGTCGTCGAACGAAGCTGGAACAAATCGAACGGGCAAATCGGGCTAAATTCGGCTTAGAAAATACTCTTTGTCCTCAATATAATGAGCTTTTTGAGAAAAAAAAGCAAAAAGCAAGAGTTCCTATAATTTCTCCGACATTTCGCATTGTCGTGACAGACGCTCATAATAACATTATCGAAGAAGATTCCATCGAAAGTACTTATTCCTTTAATGAAAAATTCTCCGTCAAACAAGCGGAAATATCAACGCCTACTATCGAAAAAAAATTAGGTGACATTAAAACAGATAAGACGCAATCATTGAGAGAAGGTTGCAAAACTAAATCAGGACTAAACACTAATATAGTTAAGGTGTCTTCGTTGAGACGTGCGTCTTCAAAATCAAAACGGCAACAATACCCTCAAATCTCTTATAAGAGCAATTCGGAGACGAAAAGGCTGCTACTCTCACCTAAGTCACCGAAAGAAAACTCCATTTTGAATAATCAAATCTATAGAGCACGTCCTATTAAAGTAGTATCATCGACGGATTCTATTCGTCGTGCGAGAAGTATTAAAATGTCGCGACCGCAAATTCTGCACGTAATCGATAACAAACGGAAAACAGAAAATTGTCGTATTGTAAACACGTCCGCAGCCCAACATCATGATGGCATTCAAGTAAAAAATGAATATCTGAAGAAGGTTGATGCTGTGCGTTGTTATTGGTCTAAACTGGCGCACGTTGAACAAAAACAACAACAACAACAACAACAACAACAGCAACAACAAGAAGCAAAAAATGAAAATGAAGAAAACGCAGAGGTGAAAAGTCTACATAACTCTACCTTACTCTCTCAACAATCACAAGATGAATACATGCGACCACAACAAAGGCATAATGCACAGCAAACGCAATCAAATGAAAAGGAAAATCCGTCTTCAACGCCAATAAAATCAGAATTCGTTGAAAGACATGAATTCATTTTGGGTAGTCATCAAAACAAGGACGAAGCGGACAAAGACGAAGACACTAATCAAGAAATGCATGGCAACAAACCGAAGAGTGACGGTTATACCACAACCATGGGTCACATAAAAAATGACTGTCACAGTTTTATGCCATCAATAGAAATTGTCGAGTTGGACGGTGATAAAAAGGCTACCATTGTCAGCGCAGCACCACCCAATGTATCAGCGAATAGCGACGCGAATGAGCCAGCCTTCGATCATATACGTTACAAAGTTCTAAAGTCACAGCAATTATTGCGTAGCAATGGCCTTAAGCGCAATAAGAAAGAAGCCCAATTTGACGGACTTATACAGTACTTGCAAGAATATAGTTTTAAAGAGTTGTTATCAAACAATAATGTAGTCATCGTTGAGCCGGTACGCACAAAAATAGAGCGACCCCTTCAAGCAACACCCTCGACTCCCGGTATTCACGGTCCGGGCTTGTTCTCAAATAAGCTCAATGCCACGAAGCGAACGGGTATTGAAGATGATGCCAAACGAAAATCAAGTGGCGCGAATTCGGGGATTAAGCGTCACTTCTTTTATCAACCCGTTCGCGTGAATCGTGAATTATACGAAGAGGAGTTACCTAATCCAGATACCGTGCGCAATGTGCGCAAATTTTTCGAAGAGCACATCCTGCCATCACGCGGCCAAGGTATTTGGATAAACAACAATAGTACGAGTGACGGTAGAACTAGAAAAACAAATGACGACTCCGCGTTAATACAATTAAGCCCAAGATCAAGGAGGGCTCGTAAATATCGATACCTTACGATAGACACGTCGTATGGCCACGTGGCCACAGCAAAACCGAAGCTTAAGGGCAATCTGTCGCAGTCGCGAAAATGGGATACGGCCAGCCTTTCAAGCGGCATCTCAAGCGGTGATTTATCATCACCATGTGAGTGCAATGAAACAGATGCCTCGTCACCGAGGGACACTCACACTTATTCAACGAAAGCGAACAATAACGGACAAATTGTGGGTGATATCTGCGGTGTCCATGTCCAAGACATTGTTAAAAAGCATAATAACAATCCGTTACAACAAATTGGCGGCACGGGGATACCTGTCCGTTCAAGTATGCGGCCACGTAATACTATTTATGGTTTGTCGGTGATGCAGGCCGCAGTAGACAATAGTCTAAATCCAAATACAATTTGCGATGCAACTAAACATCGTAATGGCGATAATTACGAAAACGAGAGGGAGCAGGAGAGCAACAATCGTCCGTTGGACAGTGATGTGTGCGACACTAACGACATCAACAATAAGGAAGCGGAGTTGGGTCAATCCTATTATGTGAGTAATGTAAGTATTAGACTCATATTTAATTTTCCCTTTTCCTTTTCCTATTCCTTTTATCACATTTGCTGTCCAATTTATTGTCGAAGTTTGTATGAAGCAATTATCTATTATTGCAATGCACACAAATATTCCGCGAATATGGTCAACTCGTTTAGGGCATGTTGTTGATTGTTGCACAATAATGCGAATGTTCGACGGCTAAACAATAACCATCTTGGAAGTTTGACTTTAGTTATGGTTTTCCCTATAAATAGCCAAAAGCCCGTTACCTTATAAATCGCGTTAAAGCTGACGGCCCGACGCCCGCTGTCACATGAATGAGTGCACAGAATCAAATGTTGCATTCCCTTGAAAATATTATATCGCATATATTATAAAGAGTCTTGAGTGAAAATTTTTGATTATCTTGAATTATTATTTCTCATCTCTATGTAAAACGTCTTCCATGAAACGATATGTAGTTCACAGAGGAAATTCTTCTCCTTTTTTTCGTTTTTCGTTTTTCGTTTTTCTTTTTTCGTTTTGTTTTTATTTTAATACACTTCAGGATATTTTAAGAAAAATACGTGAATGTGGCTCTTCGGTGACCTACTATGGCGGCCGTGTTGTTCAAAATAATTCAACTGTAAAACCCTTTCAAAGCCATTATAATGAAAACAATGACCAAAGTGCACATAATACAATGGCATCATTGTTCGCCAAGCCAAGCCAAACAACAAGGGAGACAGTTAATGTTATTGAAACGTGTTCCAACGTTTACAACTGCGGTAATGAATGCCAACAACATAAGAAGCCAAAACAAAAGAGTGACAATAGGAAAAGTAAAGACGGCTCAAATAAGGAAAACAATGAAACAAAGGTTACTCAAGGATGCAATGGTAAGTGTTTCTATTTTATAGTAATAAAAATACATACGTTATGAAAATTATTGAATTTTTTTCGAAGCGAAGCGATATTTCAATATTTACTTATTTTAATTAAAATGATTTCTTAAACTACATTTAATACTTTTTAGCCAATCTACGCATTTACATATAAATTCGTATAAATTCGTGTAGAATGGATAACTAATTTGTCCTTTTCGTTGATTTTATTTTAGAAGGCGTCATGTTCAAACTTGTCAAATCGAATAGTTGCAACAGTCGCTTAGAATTGGCTGGCGCCGAGTATCCCGAGGATACGGAAATTGTAAGACGAATAGTGCATCAATTCGAGACACACAAGTTCGTTACTAACGATAACACAACGACTATAAACGATGATCAGTTACTGGTGCGTAGCAAATTGATTGTTGATAGTGTCGTCGAAACGGAATGCAGCCATTTGCCGCAACCGGCGGTAAATAGTGAATTAAATGCAGTCCAGGAAAATGAAAAAAATCTCAATAAAATACAAAAACAAACTGAACACAAACGAAAACAGCTAACAACAATCCATCAAGCAGAAGCTAAAGACATACGTACGGAGAACAATGGGTCAGATATGGATACGACTATTAAGAATGCCGCAGGTGCAGCAATTGCCGCAAAGGTATGCCGGAATAGAAATGTCGACTTGGCATTTATTTTGGCTAAGCAACAATCAAAATCTGCGCCGGCACCTAATGAAATTGACAATTCAAACGTAGCAGTTAATAATAGAAAAGTGGCGACGGAAGCACTCGTCCATAACAACAATGAGATAAGTGTTAAGAAAATTGTCGCCAGCATGCATGAGTTGAGTTCGGAACGTGCAAACATTGCAAATAATTCGCCTGCAGAGGTGTCACAGACAAAGCAATCTACTAAATGCTATACATCGTCACCTGGACAAATATTGGTGCCAGTGGAAATACATCGTGCAGATGACGAAGACCCGCATTCGCGGCTATTGCGTATTGAAAATACATCATCTGTTGTTACGCATTTTCACCAACCACTCGCTACGGCAGCTACTTCGACAACTTCCGCAATCGATGATACGGTCGTTAAATATTACGTGGCGAACGACAAGAGCATCTATGAGAAGCGTCGCTACAATGACATTGAGTTTGAAGAATTTGAAGTTTACGATCCGACTAAAAAGAAAGACTTTGAGAAACGTATTGTCGAAGAAAAATCTGCAATAAATCAAACCGCAACGGACGATACGAATGTTATAAATGCCAAAGAACCGGAAAATCCACAATCAACGGTAGCAAATAATAATAATAATAATAATAATAAGTGCATCAGCTCCGACGATAAAACTCATCAAGAGGGTTACCGTTCGGCCGAAACTGACACAGATTGTTGTTACGATAGCTTAGATGGAAAAGTGTAGGGAAAGAAAAATATGGAAAAAGAGGGCAAGAAAAGATTAAGTTTCCTTTTCCCTTTAATTTTGAACAAACGTTCCCTTATGTAATATGCAATTTTTTGCAATTTTATATCAATAGCAACAGATATGTGGTGATGGGCTTCATCAAGATTTCATTTTTTTCCTTTCCTTTCCTTTTTTTTTTTTTTTTTCTTTTTTTTGTTCTTTCTCTTTGATTTTGAAAATTTTAAGTGAAATTTAAAAGAAAATAATTAAAACACGATCGATTTAGATTTAAAGAATTAATTTTTAATGTGCTTTGCAAAATTGTTTATATTATGAAAACGAGCCGAAATTCAATTGTGTTTCGTATAAAATTCGTAAAAATTTGGTTTCTATCTATCATTGCCAGTGTCTACATGTCCTGCAGTACTTGATATATTTATTTGTATCTGTATTGATTTAGAAAATTTCGTGTATTTTCTTTTTATTTAATAAAATTTATTCTTATGTGCGATTTTTAAGTAAATTTATTGCAATTGAAATGTTTTATTACTCGCTCCATTCATTATCAGAGATAATGCATTCTGCGCGAACGATATCGAAAGGGAAAGCAGGATTTGATCACACACCACACCATTCTCAAAATTTATTTCAATTTCTAATCAATACATGAGAGACAGATGTTCATTCAAATTAGAAGCGCTTCCAAGGCGTGTCTGCGATACTCGTCGCTTTTGACAAATACAAAATAAATGCAGAATAAAAGACTAAAGCCTCTCGAATCCGAATTGGTTTTTTGCGTTGAACTTTTACCACAGTTGTGATACACACACATATATATGTTAGAAAATTGAAAAGTTTTACTTGCCATAACCTGAAAGTTAAATACTTTAACGCAATTTCTTGAGTTAGATGTACAATCTTTAGGTGCAGAGATATGAGCCTAACAGCGCTAAACCGACTAACAGTTCTACTATGCTCAGGAAAACATATGCTTTACTTTCCTGAACGGTTGGCCACATATTTTTTCCCAAAGTCAATAATGAGTATAATAAGTACATAATCGCTTGTTTTACCCAGAAGCTGATAAATATACATACAAGAGGGACGATCGAAGCAAGTTAATTAATTGGATTAAATTGTAGATTGACATCCGTAAAGAATGGCAATGAATATGAGGTTAAAATTTGCAGCACTCTCCGTATGACTGAATAGATTCATGTATCAAAAAATATGTCACGGGATCATCTCGATCGCCTGCCGTTATTGTTACGAGGATGTGACTGCGAATTACATAACGTTTTCAAAAAGACTTGAAAACTCGGTCACAGCATGGACTGATAACGCAGCGTAACAGAACAGCAAACTAATTTCATTTTGATATGTGAAGATTTGAAAATCTTAAAAATTGTAGTTCAAAATAGTCACATCACTTGATCACTTGATGAAAAGCGGGAGTCATAAACGTTCTTCTCCTCATTATAATTGCCGCTGTAGGAATATTTTTGCCTGGATTCTGGAAATATTCTTTTTTTAAAAAAATCGAAAATATTCCAAAAATCACTTCAATGTAACTACAGATTGCTCTTAATTGCAAAATCTTTTTTTTCATAGCACGCTTGACTCGTCATCGAATAAATATAAATATTATATCTATTTTTTTTATTTTTATATATATTTTTCAATTTTTTTGTTTAAATAAAGAAATTATGAATATTTTGGGTAAATGCCAGTCATTTTATACTAATAGTAGGCATGACTCGGAATGGATTTTGACGATTCAAGTTTTTCATATCACCCACGGGATTCCACGACTAGTTAAAATTTTTATGCAAGAACGTGCGTATAAATGTCTTTCTTTTTTTTTGGGCTGTTGAGTAAAGCTTGACTAAGCCAATAAATTTGTGACTTATATGTCCGAAGTGCAATACTTTACTGTCTTTCAAATCGATTTTTTCGGACATATGGATTATATATATATATATATATATATGCAATATATTAGAAATATAATGGCGTAGACGTTTATGCGTTTCCTCATTTTTATTTTCATATTGAATCATATGGTTAAGCATTAAAATAAAAATCATAAATTTTCAATTTGATTCTGATATTTTGATTGATGATAACGTACCTGAGTCTATATTTTCTCTAATTTTTGTGCAATAATTTCGTTGTTCTATTAAATTCCATGAGTTTCTCTGCAATTAAAAAAGATTTAAAGAGAATTTTCTTCTTTTTTTTTTTAAAGAAACCATACTTTTGTTTAATATATAAGTAAAAAAGAAAGCAAAAAAAAAAAAAAAATAAATAAAAAATGAATGCTTCAAAAAAAGTTTCCCATAAAAATTTATAAATAATTCCTTGAAAGTTTTCAGCTTGAATAGTTCTTGTTAGTGTATACCTTATATAATCGTATAACAGTTTACATGCACACATGCACACACATGCCATAATGCATGTAATATAGAATGTATTGGTGAAGATATTTAAACGAAAATGAAAGGAAAGGTAAAATAAAGTAATAATCAAAAGATGTAAACCTTCTACCAAAAATATTCTGGATTTCTTGCATTTCTCCTATACATTATAAAAGTGCCTCTTGTTCATGTCCAATGACTTGAAAGCACTTCAAAAATGTCAATATAAGAGTTTAATTGTTATAGTATAGTGTAGTTATTACCTTTAGAGCGAAGAGATTTCTCTCGTTTCACATTTGTATTCTCAAGAACACATTTAATAATAGAGAAATAAGTTTAGGCTTTGAGAAAACATCTCNTTTTTTTTTTTGAAATATCGAAGAGTTTCTAATAAATCGTAATTGTGTAAAGTACAGGCGAATAGCTGGGAGATTGTTTTCAATATCTTTGATTTGATTATGCAGTGAGTGATAAATGCAAAAAAGTTTAAGCAGCAAAGATATTTATCAACTCCGTTAGCAGAGTTCTTCAAACACCCTAACCGAGTTCTGTTAATTAGTTACGATCAAGATATAATTGGAATTGAAAATCATCTCCATCCAAATTAACACACATACGATATTTTTGTGAACACGAACCTCACGAATCTATACAAAACTGAAAAATACCTTTCGGGTAAGGTAAAGAAATTCAAACTTTAAAACTTTAAACTTTCAAAGTTCACAACTTTTCGATAATGCAAACAGACCGGCTAAAAAACTAATTTTATTAATAATTCAAAGGTGAGAGAACATGGAGAGAACATGATTTCTACCCCTGCAGTTATGTCTCAATTTGAATGGAGAAAATTCATTCGGAATTCATAATTAAGGATATACCCACAAAACTTATAATTAGACGGCTATAGTCCTGATAAGGCCACAGTTTTCTATTTCCAGATTGAAAATCTCGTTAACGGTTTTGCTCTCATTCACAACTGCAACTATATCAAGTCGACAAGCATGAAATGACAAAAATATGCGGCGGCGAGTTGAGAAGAATGATAAAACAGAAATGGTTTAGTCAAACTACTGTTTCATTGCTTATTACACATTATCCTCATCTTTTGGGGCAACTTGTGTATCGCGCTACTAAAAATTGTCCTTATTTGCAACGAACCATTCATTGCATTGTTTTATGTTCATACGAACCAAAGCGCTGCTGGGCAAATGCGTCACCCATCGACACAAAAAAATGATGATCGTCTTGCTGACAAGGCGACTGTGGATTGTACTTCTGAGTCTCTCCATGAAGTTTTACAACCGAGATTTCCAAAATAAACTCAGTTTTCATCCACAGTCACGATGCAATGCAAAAAGACTTTAAGAGCTGCTTTGTATTGTTCGGGCAAAGAAAATGCATCGTCGACGAGTACTCTTTATTTGCGTTTATATGCGTTGCAATATGTGTTAGTGTTACGACTGGTTGTTGTGGCCAGGCATTCAAGAGAGAAAACCCGTGACTTCAGACATGTTTATGAAATTGTCCTTTCACACACAAAAGAGATGATTCTTTATAATCTTCTTGCACGAAATGCTGAACATTTTTTCAATCTTTCGAATATCGAATCGGTGTCAGAGAAACACCAATCACAATATTGTTGGTCATCGTGTACAAAGGATATATAATCTCAATAACTTGTCTATAATATGAAAATAATTTTTCAATTTTTTGCTTCGATTTTCGTCGTCGATTACTCGATTACATTCCAAAATGGTTTCCTAAGCTCAATCTCAACAAAAAATTTTCAAAAATAGATGCTAATGCTGTTTCTTTTTTAACAATTTCTCTCGAATGTAAATAAAAAAAATCTATTAATGAAAATGAAAATAAAATTAATAGATTGGGTTGAAATGAAATTTGTTTTCATATCAACTACTTACGTTTAGGGGTATGCTCGTTTTATTAAAGCATTTGTAACTTCCAAAAACAGCTTCAGATAGTCTCTAAATCCTATCTTGATCAGTACTAAATTCTAAATCTGTTTAAGCTTATGTCTCGATATGTGTGGATATGTGCGGTAAACTATTTCTTAGGAGTAAAAAATAAAAGATCGCCATCAAGCGACATAGGAATCCATACACGCATGTTGATTTGATGAACATAGAGTAAGAACGCTCTGCTTTCAAAGGCCAAAAAGCTGGAATTTTTGCCGTAAAATTTATATGTCATGGAAATTTCTAAAAATCGAGCAAGTCCATCGAATATGATAAAGTACCGAAAATGTATTTATTTGTTTTTTTTTTTAAATGCCTTGGGGTTTAGAACATTCGGTCACAGCCGAATATCGGTTTCTTGCTGTTTGTTATTAATTTATACCAATATCGCAGCAAAGACGTATGCTAACTACGACTCGTATAAAACATTCATGCATTCCTGAACTGCAAGAGATACCGGTCTAAAGCGAAAAAAAAATGCAATTTATATCAAATCCAATTTCTCTTTTGTTCCTCGGTTTTTTTTTTTTTTATTTTTGTTTGTTTATTTTTAGCTTTTGTGAAACAACAAAAATCTTCCTTTTAACAGCTTTTTAGTAAAAATATTCGAATGTGTTTGCGATGGTGACAACGATAAACGGTAATCAATAAAATTTAATTACTGTTCCCAGTTAGTTGACGAAAATTATTCAGCCTAAGGTTATGCTATAAGCAACAAAACGATTTCGTAATATTTTTGTTTTTTAAATGCTGTTCTGTTCCTCTGTCAAGTGAATGAGGTCAGGTTGGTTTTAAATGATTTCGAAAAAATACATAAAATACTGCGATAACATTTTCTTTTTTTAAATGATAACCGAAAACCGCCTTTTAAAGCTATTTACTAAGCTCTCATATAATAAAGTGAAAACAACTTTTAATAATTAAAAGTATAACGCGCACTTAACGACATAAACTAAATGAGAAACATGTTGCACAGCATATATAAATTATGTGAATTTTCACCGCTTGGTATAAAATATTTGCGGAATATTATTATATGAACAAGAATAAAAAAACAATAAATAAATGAATAAAAAAAGAAAAAAAAAAAAACAAAATTGGAGAAGAAAATAGTTGTGCTGCTTGTATGTATGCAAAGCAGCAGTTAAGGTGTGTTTTAACTTTTATCTCGCATCTCTGTTAGCTGCTAATAGATTAATTTTCCCATTTTATTCGCAAGAAATGGAGATGCATTTACAAGGATATATATGAACAAATTAATTTCGTCTTGTCTGTCCGTTCTGGAATAGTTCAAATACGCCGATACGAAAAATGAAGTACAAGACTGAGGCTTAGAGCCCACATCGTAAAAAAAAAAAAATGCGCTTAACACAGATCTTTGCTTTAAAGACGGATATGATCGTTTCATAATTACAACTGAAAGTAATTGTTAATGAATGCAAGCTCGAAGAAATTCTACAAATTTCGATATATTTTCAATAATAAATTACGAAGCACTGCAGATATTGATTTGAGATTTGGCACAATTTACCAGAGCCATCTCATGCATTTGGATAATAAAATGAAGAGAATTAAGAAAAACCAACGTAACTTCGATATATTTGCTTAAGGTGGTCGTTATCCAATATTTGCCCCAAAACGAAGCTAACTTTCTTAGCTGTTTTATTTTTGCTGAAAATAAAGTACTTTTTTATGATATAAGAGCCAAAGAAACAGCAGAACATCGAAATAAGAAAAAAAAAAAAAAAAAAAAAAAAAAAAAAAAAAAAAAAAAAAAAAAAAA